>ML786069.1:0-44509 GCA_009831015.1 Picea engelmannii | reverse complement strand
CATTTGATTTGTGCTTTATTTCTAACCCCCTATTAGATCAGTAGCATGCATGTGTCGTCTTATCTTGATTGCAGGAAGCTTTGTAGAAGGGGCAGCAGCGGCAAGGAAATAGAAGGCTCAACGGAGGATCTACTTCAAGCATCGTTAAAAAAGGTGAGTTGATTCTTCCATTGTTTGCTCGAAAAAGGGGTTGAGATTTTGGGTAGAAGGTTAAAATTTCAATCTTAAGGGTCATTTTCTGCGTATAAGTTTAGAGCCCTAGCTTATTAGTCCGTAGGGTAGAATACCCAACAACACGCTTGTAGTTTCTTGTTCTTCTTCTTTTCTCTTTTGATAACTTCTATGGCACACATTAATTCTTCTCGAAAGTCAAATTCTTCCTCTTCAATTTCTTCTTTGGATTCTTCATAGTCTTTTACTACAATGAATAGAACTCTTCATGTCTCACTATCACTAACTTCATCTTCATCTGATGATGAGATGTCTTCTTTGATGCATAAGATTTTCTTGAAATATTTCTTTATAGTTCTTTTTCCCTTATATGTGTGCTTGCCTTTTGAGTAACCTTCATCATTTCTCTTTTTCTTATGAGGACATTTGTTATAAAAATGACCAATACCATCACAATTAAAACAAATTAAAGGAATCTTACCTCTATACTTACCGTTGGTTCCCTTTTTTAGTCTTTTGACGAAGTTGGCCACTTCTTCATCATCTTCCGAGACATCACTGCTGCTACTATATTCTTCTTGTTCCTTTTTCATTTTTCTTTGATTTTTTGGATTCTTTGAAGGTTGCTTCTTTTACATCTGGATTTTCTTATTCAGTTATCATCTCATATGTTATGAATATTCCATTCTTATTGAGTTTAGATCTGATCTTTCTTCTAGTGCTGATATATTAGGGTTGATTCCCATAGGAAGAGATCTTTGTACCTTTTGACCAATTACAGATTCTTCGATTTATTCTCCCAATCCTATGATTACATTCACTATTTCATCGACTCATAAGAAGTAGGATGTGATATCTTCATCTTCCTTCATTTTTAGTTGTTGGAATTGACCTATGTAATTTTGAAGCTTTGCTTCTTTGACTTTTGAATATCCTTCATAAATATTTCGAAGCTTTTCCCAAATCTCTTTAGCAGATTTACAATGTGAAACTTTGGTTAATATCGTATCACTGAGACCATTCAAAAGTGCATTTTTGGCTTTGGAATTACTCTCATCGAGTTTCACTGCTTTGTCATTTGTTGGTGGAACTGTTGGTGCTATGTATCCATCTACAATTGATTGCCAAAATTGAAATCCCTGTGCCTGTATATATGTCTTCATCCCTATGCTCCAAAATGCATACTTTTGTCCATCAAACTGTGGTATTCCATTTTTATACAAGTTGGTACTCTCCATGATCTACCTTTCAGTGCTTAAACTGATTTCTGAAGGAACCTAATATGATACCAATTGTTGGATTAATGAGAGGCGGGGTGAATCAGTAATAGCATAATTATAATTCTTTTTCTTAAAATGTTATATCAATGTATAATTATTATCGAATAATGAGAAATAAGAAATAAACAATCACACACATACATAGTACACCAATGTTTTATGTGGAAACCCAAATCAGGAGAAAACCATGCAATGATTTTTCTTATATGTCTTGAATAATTACATTCATTGGAAGAACTAACTTCCTTTGTTTTCCAGCTGCAACTGGAAGGAACCTCCAACCCCCTGGTTTCTCAGACTACAACTTGAGGGAAGCTCCAACTCCTCAATTCTCTAGCTACAACCAGAAGGAGGCTACAAACCCCTATGTTCTCTGGCTACAACTAGAAGGTGGCTACAACCACCTATCCTTGCCCCATCCAATTTCCCTGAAGTAGAAGTAGAATGATGGAACAACTGTCAACCTGTCACTATGAGATATAATGTTGTACAATTGTATCAACCTGTACCACTTCCCTGTATCCAATATATAAAACTTCCTTGTAATCAAACTGTACCTGAAATGAACATGTATCTACAAAAATACAACAGATATGTGACCTTTCATGATGCATCTTATGTATGTATGCACCCTATCTGTTATGCAGCCCACATATGCCTTCTAAAACTAGGGTTTCCTTTCACTTGAAAACTTTTGACCCTCTGTAACTTCTTTCACATAGATCGGTAACCTGTCACTATATCCAGACTGTAATTGTACCTTGTGCATGAATCCTCATACATAACCTCTACTCAAGGCAAGTATGTCTCTCTCTAGTCATGTGCCATATAGGTGTGTGTAATCATGAACAAGTATAATATCCCTCACATGATCTTAGTCATCAACCCCTTTCTGGTATTCAATTTCTCAATACCTCAATAAATACAAGATCACAACCATGTACCATAAAAAATCTTAGCCATATGCCAAGAAATACAAGATGTGCCTCAACAAGAAGTATTAATGATAAATATACTAGCACTATTGTTGTAGGAAAATCTCCCTGCGGACAGGTAGATCACCTCTAGAGCTTGACCTTAACCCTAGACAGAAAAATGCTTAACGTGGACACTGACTTCCTTTCAAATCTATCTAAACTAATACATGAGAAGGAAGGATAACAGAAGTACCTTTTTATCGATGTTTGTCCCTACACGCTCTGAGTTGCACTCCAATCCTTTTCTCCTCGCTGAGTTCTGTGGACAAAACAAGATACGACCACTTCCTACTCTATTGACATTATCTTGAAAATAGATCTATCAATAAATGATAAGTTCATGTAACATCACACACAAACTAGAAAGAAACAGGCCAAGCGTGTCATATTAATGAGAATAACGACATTAGTACTTACAATCGTAGATGTGAATGTGACAGCTTCGTCAAGTCCCCTTCGTCTAACCCTTGCCTGAAAGATCCACAACCTGGATAACAATAGCTTCACTGATCACTCTCCTTTGGCTAACTGTAAGTTTCCTCCAAGATCATAAGTTTCATATGTCCAATTCTTCCCTTCCCCTTTACACCATCATAGAGCCTGTTTATATAGGTTAAGAGGGGCTCAACCTCTTGAGTTATCTTTAGAACAAGTTGGGAACCTTCTCCTTAGATCAGGGATATCTTGATAAAACCAAGAATTCGAGCACAACTGCCTCCTAATCTCGAAAGATCCCCCCCTTATTCTCCTCAACGGACCAACAACTGACCCAGATTAGGGAGCACTCCCTCAGAAGGGGCATCAGAGCATTGTAGTGCTCCTTGGTAAGCCTTAGGGAAGCACCAGTGCTCTCAAGATGAGCAGCACTCATCCAAAAGGGGTTGGGGAGCATTATAACGCTCCCTGAAGCATTATAGAGGAGCGCCAACACTTTTGGAGCTGAAGTAGGGGATCGTTCCCCCTCCAAACCTTTGTTTCAGGGTTTCTTTCAGGTGTGAAGAGTTATTTTACTCCAGTAAACCAGTTCTCCTCCTTCAAGTCAGTCGTGTGAGATGTTATAAGTGCCTCCTTAGTGTCGTTATCATGGAATTATGTCTGAACATAGTTTGCGACACTAGTGACCAACTTGTGACACTTGCGAAAGTTGTAGAGAAGATGCGACACTTACGATGATTGAGAGGGACAATGCGACACTTATCCAACTGAGCAATTTTGACGTGTAACAGAATTCCCCCCAAAGTATAAAGTCAGAATATGTGAACTGATGACTGAAATACTTTGTAGACATTCAAGCAAGGTTATATACTCGGGGAACCTGATGGAAGCTGCACACAAACATCCAACAAACATCATGACATGTTTCAAGACCCAAGGCAGGCATACCTATGCTTGGGTTATCAAGATCTGAGATATGGTCGCCATAATATACACTGCGGATCCATAATTGTATTGATAAAAGGGTATAGCCACCGAAGATACAATGTGGATCTATACTTTGATGACTCAGACTGATCGTAGCCACGAAGAATACACAGTGGATCTATGAGATGACAAGACATAGCCACGACCAATACAAAGTGGATCTATGTAACAATGTATGTGTTCTTTGTCCAAAAACTCGTTCGCAACCTAGGCGAAATATATATCAAAGTGAATTACTCAACCCAGGGTCTTCTTACCAATCCCCATGCGATACGATTCTAACCATGTGAATAGATGTCTTGGTGTCGAACATGGCAGAAACCACTTGATTACCAGTCAATGAGGTAAACCGTTAACAAGTGCGAGGGAGATCACCATTAATGTCAATGATTCCCAAGGTACCTTAGTACATTCCATCGAACGTGAATAGATGAGATGAAGTCGAACATCCGCAGAATCATTCAATCAGAGGTCAATGATGTAAACCCACTGTCGAATGTGAGGAGGCTTGCCATTGAGGCATGCAGGTCTCAAAGTACTAATTAGTTTCTAAGTATAATTCTCGGATAATGTGTTAAAGTCGACAGGAATAGACTCGTTGAGGGAGGGCCTTGATGTATCCCCCATCAACGACGCGAAATGTATATAAAGATGTAATTGGTAGATCAAAAGAACATGGATTGACATGGGTTTTGAGACAAGATATTTGGGATGGTTGACTCTCGAGGTGGGTACTTCCCTTGAACACTGAGGCACAACAACAAAACATGACATGGACCAAAACTATGCAATGGATACTGTGACTTGCGTCGGGTGAACCAAAGGAGTGAAAGGAACTTGGAGGATTGGCTCAGTGCAGAGGTTCAGCGGATTATGATATATGCAAAGTGACAAAGTGTCGTGTTCAAGGGGGACTCTAAGAAGTGCTAGATGATGTTCTCAAGAGACTTCTTGGCTTGCTCCTTTCAATTTTTCCCCCATCCAGATAGATGAGTACCTATTTTTGATTTAATGAGATAGAGGAGGATAACACATGCTCGATATAACTCACCTTCGGTAAGTTCCTCTTCCCTTTTTAACGAACCGGAAGAAGTAAGGGTTCGGTCCCATATGGGTCTACCGATGTATGTTTTAACGAGTCCAAGGACAGAAAACTCGAAGGTTTTTCAGGATTATAGAGTTTGGAAAAACCCTTAAAAGAGAACTCTCTCAGTTCCTTTTTCGTACAGTAGTCCAACGAGACCAAAAAAGGGTTAAACTATCGCTCGAAAGACGCCCTTTCTGACCTTTTAACGAGTGTGAAAGGAAGCAAGGTCACTCGACAATCTTTTCATATTTAGAGAGTCTGAAAAGGGTTTAAAGGAGACTCCAGGGGGGTTCCTTGTTCATGTGATCGTATCCATATGGGTCCAAAAAAGAGATAAAATTTTACCCAGTTACGTTCTCATATTGTTGAGCTCGAGAACGAACTAAGACTATGCTCATAAATACGACAAGGTGAATGATTCATTAGAACTTCCAAGAAACCTGCGATGCCAAAAACTACAAACCATAGTTTAGTGAAGCCATTTACACCATTAGAGAAACCCAAAAAACAACCATACCTTATAAAAAATGAAATTCTATAAATAACAATTGATTTGGAAACTTACTTACCATTTCATTTGCAAGGATTTGTGGAGTGTTGGAGAATCTCAATTGGAGAAAATCTTGTTTTTCTCGCTGTCGGAGCTATGATTGATCATTTCTCACACCGTTCGAACTAGGTAGGTGTTCATCCTTTACTCTTTCAATTGCATGTCTTCAAATTGAGTTTCAATGCATCATTTATTTAAAACACAAATCCATAGCTCGCCCCTCTTTGAACCAAATCGACCTCTTTTTAGAAATTAATAAAATGAGGTAATTCTTTTACAAAAATGTGTTAGAGAAGGGTTGTTAGGATGTCTACACCCTTACAATTAATTGGACCGATCATTTTAGTAAAAGAAACTCATGAAAATTCCCCTCAATGGCCCACACACCCCCTCAAGTCGTTTTGCATTTTTAACATGTTTTAATCATTATGTGTCAAATATTAAAGGGCATGGTGGTCAAAAAGAGTGATTGGTTGCTTTTAGATGACATGGGCATTTGATTTTATGTTTTAAAATGCTTTTTGAAAATCGCCGAAATTACAAAAACATGAGGAATGATGAAAATCTTGATTTTTTGTTTTATAGGCAACTTCGACAATCATGATTGAATGGAAAGAGAGGGAACATGAGATGGATGATTTAGCCGATCTACGGAGTCCTCGTACGCAGGCCGCTTTGGGAGCCTGTGGCTTGCTCAAGTTTTTCAAACTGCAAAAAATGAAAAGAGAGATTCTACTGCTTGAGCACATGATTGGCCTTTCGGACGTTGCAGAACAGGGATTCTGTATTGGTACACAACTCCTAAACATTGAGTTGGAAGATGTGTACTTTTTGACCGGCCTCTCGAAAAGAGGGGCCCTCATAGATTTCACTGGGCAGAGGGAATTACCTGAGCAGGTGGACATGTATCTGGCACGCCACTGCGTTTCGGGAGCAAGGTTGGTAGGGGGAAGGATCCCTATCAAGGATATATGCGATCTGCCTCTTTGATCTATATTATTTTCTATCACAAGCGTGACTGGTAGCACTAGTGCTCATTTGGCATCGAGGTCACAGGTGGCCTATGGTGTTCAGTGTTTAGAGCCGACACTGTTCAATTGGAGTGCAGCGTTCCTTCAGAATGTGAAGGAACAGATCTCACGATGCATGGTTGGTCAGAAGCAGTTCGTCTATGGATCGTTCTTAGTCTCATTTTTCTTAGAGCGCATCCCTCAGATGCAGCCTCAGATAGCACTGGCAGTACGACCAGTGGACGAGCCTCAGATGGAGAGGTGGACTAGCCTGTCTCCAAGGCTAGTTTCAGAGTCAGAGTTCCACTTTACTGGTGACTTCTTTGCCTGGTTGAGACGGCAGTACCTTTGGATAGAGTACTTCCCATATGCCGATGTAGACTTCCGTGGGAGTATGGACTTGATTTTTCCCACAGGGGAAGATTGGTACGAGTCAGGTAAGAGACTAAGCCGTACCTTGTCTAGTTTTGTTTTTTAAGTTTTTGATGTATATGTATTTTTTTGGGTATGTAAAAGAGTCTTATCAGATGTTTTGTTTCCAATGTGTAGATAAGGGAGCAGTGCGCCCTGTTGATTTACCAGTACTAGGACATCGTGGAGGCGCCCCAGCTGCAGCAGATCCAATGGTACCAGTGGTGGGTCTCCGGGAGGTCGAAAGAAACCTCCAAGGCCTTACCATGGGCATCCCTCCTCTGCGTAGGGGGGATGTGCCATTGCGTCTGCAACGACACACTGTAGGAGTGCCAGAGAACATCAATTCTTTGTTGAGGCGTGTAGTGCGTGCAGTAGTATGTTACTCACAACACAACGCAGTACGGGGAGATTAGAGTCTCCCCGTGATCATGTTTTTTGTATGCCTTGTCAGGCGATGTTGTGTGGGTGGATGGACCCAATAATTTTCTCTTCTACACACTTTTTGATGTAATGCAAACATTTCAGTCACGCCATATATATATATATATATATATATATACAGTTTCGAGTTTTTATGATGCCGATGATTTGTACATGATGATGTCTGTGACGCGTTTTAATTTACATGTAATGTACAGTTTTTTATTTCCTTGAATCTTATCAGTGGGCTAAATACCGATCCATGATATAATTCGCTAATGAATCTGAAACACTATTAAGTTCTCTTGGAATGTGTCTATATTCAATGTAATTGAACATTCGTTCAAAACGACGAACTTGCAAGTGTAGACATAGCAGGATAGGACTACGAATAGCGTAAATGCGGTTGAGTTGATAAACCACGAGTTGGGAGTCTAAGTAAATAATGATACGAGAGATACCTAGGGAGGAGGCTTGGGTTAGAAGTCCAATGACAGCGTGGTATTCTGCCATATTGTTGGTTGCTGGTCCTAAACAGATGCCTCCTGAGCTCACCACCTCATCGAACTGATAAATAACCCATGTTTCCGAAGCAATGTTCCGGGTATGTCGGCTGGCGCCATCTGTGAACCCAAAAAAGATAGGAAAGGTAGATGTCATCTGCGTATGAAAACACAGGCACAGTCATGAGTGGCAACGGTAAAGAATCGAGCACGCGAAAGAAAAGACACACCAAACTAAAATACAATAATGTACAAAGTAAGATGCTAGGTGATCTAGGAATAGTACTTTTTAAGGTAAAACCCGTTTCGGGGCTCTCCCAGGGAAATTCCATCATGGTCTACTAGTTCATAAGCACCTATGTCTAAAACACACTTCACGATGTAAGGACTGTGGCACATAGGTTCTAACTTTCCTGTTCCCATTTTATTGTGTGCTTGGTCATAAACGAGGACTAAGTATCCTTCTGCAAAGGCTCGAGGTTGGACGGATTTGTCATATTGACTCTTAATTCATTTATGATGTGCCTCATTGACGAGAGAAGCATCATGGCGTGTTTCGTCCAGCTTGGATAGATAAAAGAATTGTTCTTCTTTCGTAGAAGGGTGGGGCAGGAGTTCTACTTTCAATTTGAGTGATGGAATTTCACACTTGATTGGTAGGACGGCCTCAATGCCATAGACCAACTGGAAAGGAGTGAATCCAGTTGAGGTTTTCACAGACGTGCGATAGGCCCAGAGAGAGGAAAACAGTTGTAAATGCCACGATGTCTTGTTTTCCCCTACCATGCGTTGGATCATGGTTTTTAGGACTTTGTTGATAGCCTCAACTTTCTCGTTTGCTTGAGGGTAGTAAGGGGATGAGTTTTCATGGCGAAAACCCAATTTGACGTGTAATTCGCTCATCATCTGGTTTTTGAAGTGTGCACCATGGTCGGTGACAATGGCATGTGGTACGCCAAAACGAGTAATGATGTGGTTGAAGAGGAATAGAGCTATAGTACGACCATCGTTCAGGAAGGTAGGCATAGCCTCAGCCCATTTGGTGAAGTAGTCGATGGCGACGATGATGTAACCGTGCCCCCCGACTGAGGTAGGCTTACACTGCATGAAATCGATACCCTATTTTGAAAAGGGGTCGATGGAAATAATGGGGTGCAGCGCAGTAGGGTGGGTGCGTGCCTTCTTGTTGAAGATTTGGCAGGGTGGGAATTTTTTGACGGCCTCGATGCAATATTTGAAAATCGAGGGCCAAAAGTAGCCGACACGTAGGATTTTTTGGGCTGTGGCCATCCCAGAAAGGTGACCTCCACAAGTGCCAAGGTGACAATCGTTCAAAACGCGTTTAGCCTCTTCGTGAATCAGACATCGCCGAAGGATGGTGTCAATGCCACGGCGATACAAAGTGTCGCCGAGGATGAGATAATGGCGAGAGTGGTGACAGATGCGTCGACACTCTTCACAAGAGATGTTGGGATGAAAGTGTTGAGTTTGAAGGTAGAGGAGAATGTCTCCGTACCAAGGGTTAGAAGTGTTGATGATGAAGAGAGATTCATCGGGGAGAGAATCTCTAGGTTCAATGTTTTCATTGGCACAAGGGAGAGAACATATGAGCTTGGCAAACACCAGGGATTTTTTGGCTTTAGCCTTTGTAAACTCGAGATCGAATTCTTGAAGAATAACAATCCATTTCGAATATTTTCCCCCAAGTACTTGACGCGTCAAGACGTGGTACATGGGGTTAGAGTCTGTGATTATCGTGGTGGTGTGGAATAGGATGTAGTGGCAGAATATTTGGACAGAAATGACGGCTTCCATAGCCAGTTTCTCAACATGCGAATATCTGAGTTCGGGTCTGGATAGACTCTTGCTCAAATAATAAATCACATGTTCTTCGTCGTTAGAGTCCTCTTGAAATAACACCATCGCAATGGTGGAAGTAGAAGCGGCCAAGTAAAGGATATAATCCTTTGTATATTTGGGAGAATGTAACAAAAGAGCATGGGTCAAAGCGTGCTTGAGAGCGTCGAATGACCGTTGGGCAGTGTCATCCCAGATGAAAGGGACGTTCTTTTGTAGTAGCCGCATAAACCCTTTAGTGATCTCGGCATAATTGCAGATGAAACGACGAAGAAAGTTTGCTTTGCCTTGCAAACTTTGGAGTTGGGTTAAGTTGTTAGGTGGGGGTAAGGATAGAATGGCCTTGATATTTAAGGGATCCACCCTGATCTCGTCTTTCGAGACGATGAAACCGAGGAGTTGGCCGAATTCGACAACGAAAATTCATTTATGTGGGTTCAGTCGAATACGATAGAAGCGACATCGAAGAAAAATTGCCCGCAAGTGACCAATGTGATCGGGTCAGTTGGATGAATGGGCAGGTAAATCATCGAGGTAAGGTTCCGCGATATGTTTGATGTCATGGAAAGCGTACGACATGGCTCGCTGGAAAGTAGAACCAGCATTTTTAAGGCCAAAAGGTAGCTTTCAGTAGGCGAAATTTCCCCAAGGGAAGATGAAGGCTGTCTTATGTTGATCAGCAGGTAATATTTCAATCTGGTTGTATCCAGAAAAGCCATCCATGAAAGAGAATATTACGCTTCCCGCGCAATTATCGATGATTTGATCGATAAAAGGTGTAGGGTAGTTTTCCTTGGGACAATATTTGTTGAGATATCGATAATATACGTAAACACGGATGGTCCCTTGTTTCTTGGCAACCAGAACGAGGTTGGAGACCCATTCCATCAAAGGGACGGGGTAGATGAAGCCAAATTTTAGAAGTTTTTCAACTTTCGCCTTTATAGCTGCCATTTTCTTGGGGTGAACCGGGCGGAGTTTCTGTCAAACCGGTTTTGTGTCAGGGTAAGTCTTGATTTCATGTATGACGATTGAAGGGTCAATCCCTAGAATTTCCTCATAGCTCCATGCGAAGACATCGCAAAATTCCTTGAACAAAGCGGTGTAAGAAACTACTTCGTTGGGCGTGCAACTAGCACCAAGATTAATGTTTTCCACGATACCTTCTTTGACTGAAATGTCAATTGTGATTGTAGTAGAGATGTTACCCATGTTCCCCTCAGAGAAAGTATCTTGTGTGAGGATAGGGGATTATGGAGCATTGGTAACATCGGGGGGGAAGACAGATCGTATGTATTGAATTTCTTCCAAAGGCGGAAGAAAAGAGGAGCGATGGTCGTTATCATCCCAAGGAAAATCGTCAATGCTAAGCATTTCCATAATAGATTCATCCGAAGGAAAAATGTGGGAAATGTAATCAACAGAAGATGATAGGGAATCTAACCACGAGGGCACCGAATAAGTGTCGGGTGCCAATGAATGTGAATTATTGGGAGAAGGAGAAGTAGATTGGATAGCTACGTATGCGGCCTCGGCTGGGCTGAGTGGCATGGTGTCACTGAGAACATCAAATTCTAAAGGACTAGGTACAATCCAAGGATCAAATGATTCCAAGGATTGGTAAGGCATAGTCGAAATCATGTTGACGGAAACAATGTGGTGTGCAGTAGGTGGAAGTGGTGTAGGGAAAGTACCCATAAGGCTAGAATCTTTCAATAAGCCAAAACCAACGCTTTCATATGTAACTGAGTGGTCTCCCAAAAAAGGAATGTTGTTGGTGGCAGGGATGCGAGCATCGGGTGTACAAAAATCAAGTTGATCGACAGTGACAATTTTGCCTTGATGGGGGAATTGTACACATCGAAACACCGATGAGGCGACGACAGTCATAGCGTAGAACCAACTTCTTCCGAGTAATAGGTTGTAATTGAGGGGAGCATCGATCACCTCGACATCAACAGTGACAGTTTTACCGCCCAATTGAACGGCTAGGGATTGTAGTAATCCTTGAGGATGGAAACCTCATCCATCGAAGGTGCGTAACATCGCAGGGTATTTTTTAAGGGTAGGTGATTTCAAACCTTTCCAATAGGCTAGAGACATGACACAGGTAGAGGCTCCCTCATCCAAGATGGTTCGATGAATTTGTTTATTGTGAACAACAACATCGATTTGGAAAGCTAGCTGGTGGGAGAGTCGCGGTTGATGATCGTACAGATTAAACGTGATGTAGTTTGATGACTCGGGATCGAAAGTGCCAATGGAAGCTAAGAGTGTCCTATGTTGGTTGGGACAGTGTTGTAAAACTTCCAATGCGGACATGGCACACGGGGCTTGGGCCAAATCTTCTACAATATTGTAATTTTGGGGAGACCGTGAATTAGGATTGATAGTGGATTTCTGGATGGTGCTCTTAGGAGGGCGTAAGATGGAGTCAAAAGAAGGTTTATCAATCTGAAGTGGCCTGGATGGAGGTCTAACAGATGGAGGATTAACAGAGGATGGTAAAGGATCTGGTGAAGAACCGTTAGCAGTCTTCGGCTTATCAGGTTTGACTGGCATGTCATATGTCGCAGAACGAGTGGTTAGATTAACCTCGTTAAACATGTAAATGTGTGCACTTGTCAAGGCCTCATCATGGGGTTGGTTGGAACTGCCCCCCGGCGTGGGGGTTTGTGCAACCAAATATTGTTGTTGCGGAAAAGGCTGAGTGAGCACAGCGGGTTGCGAATTTCCCTTGAAAATTTTAGCCACTTCATCGCGATGTGGGCAGTCTCGAGTGTAGTGATCATCACTGCAAATGAGACATGGGAATTTCGGTTTTCATTGTGGTTGTTTTCCGACCGCGGGGATTTGCGGTTGGGTCTTGGGTTGTTCATTGTTATTGTCTTCTTTGTTTTGTTTCTCGCTTTCTTCTTGCCCCCAGGTTGTTGTGAAGGGGTTGATTGGACCACATTCACATCAGAGACTTGAGTTTGAGGGGGGGTAGAAGAGGGTGCAGTCGAATTGGAAGTAGCCGTCGAAGTGGGCCGCTGAATCGTTCCAATGGACTGGGTGGTAGATTGAGTTTCGACGGAGCCAATAACTCCATCCGCGTGCGAAGCAGTTGATGGTCTGGATGGACCGTTAGTGGCACAAGTGGCATTCGGTATCAACTCATACAAAGTACCGGATTGTGAATAGACTAAGTCTAAGTACTGATCTCGGGTGATGGCTTCTTCCTCGGTGACCATGCCGCCCATGGCAACATCGCGAGTGATCTGGGGTAATAATGATTTTGTGAACCATTCCGCTAATAATTGGTCAGAGATGACCGCTTTGATTAGCCTTCGTCATCTTCTCCATTCATGGATATGATCGGGGATGTGTATGGAAGTTGTCTGATGAAGAGAGGTTAATAGTTCAGTACCCGTCTCGTATCGGATGGGTAGTTGGAAGTGTGTGAGGAAGGACATGGAGAGGGAGTTGAAATTGTAAAAAGATGCACGTGGTAATTCAATATACCCTTTTGTTGCGAAACCCGTAAGTGTCCGTTGGAAAAGATGCAAACGAATAGAATCGTCCATGAGGGAGTTGGATGAGCACCACAAATGGAAAGTCATCACATGGTTGTTTGGGTCTTCTCCAGATTTTTCGTCAAATTTTGGGATATCAGAAGGAAGTTTTGCTGGAATAGCTGGCCAAACCGAAGAATGATGAATGGGATCGTTCGTTAACCGAGACAAGTCTGGAAGATCCAGGGTAGCCAGAAAAGGTATTTGTTAGTTAACCTGTGGGTGATGTTGGTGTGGCAAAGGTACACCAGTGGGGCCCATTACCGGGTTATGTGGATAATTATAACTAGTGGGCCCTCTCATATGAGGTTGGTTTTGACCAAGGTACGCAGGATTTGAGGTGTTTTGAGAAGCATGTGTGAGCGGAGGATAACCGGATGGGTTTTGAGGGTTATGGGTTGGGTTGGGCATTTGTCCATAAGGAGGTTGTTGCGGGGTCTGCGAATTTTTTCCTGCTGGGAAGTGCAGGTTTCCTGAAAAAGGAACGTTCCATGGATTAGATGCGGTAGGCACAGTTTGTCCCATGGAGGCATGCGGATTTCCTTGAAAAGGGACGCTCCACGGATTAGGTGCGGTGGACACATTTTGTCCTTGTGGTTGATGGTGGACTCCGACTTGAGGTTTCCCCCCAACATGAGGGTGCCCTCCGAATGGAATTTGTCCTCCGGTGGGAGGATGCCCCCCAGCTTGAGGTAGAGTTCCCGGGATTTGAGAGCCAGACGTCAAAGATTGACCAGCATTGTCGATCGAGTTAGGACCACCAAGGACAATCCCTCCGGGTTGTTGGATAGGTATGGAACTTCCCGGTACAATTTGAGTAGTGGTTTGGGCAGTGGTAGTAGCGGATGTGTTCAGTGCCCTAAATCCAAAAGGGAGTGTAGGTCTTGGTGTTACAGGTGTGCCAATCAGGGCTTGATTAACTACCGCATTACCAGCAGGGATGGTCGGAATGTGCGGGGCCATTGTCGAATGGGCTGTCTGGAGGGGAATAGTAGGTCTTGGGCCAACGAATGGTACGTTCGGGCCAACGGGTGGTGTGGCTATAAAAGTGGTGGCACCGGTGAAGTGATTTGGGGGTACAATGTAGGAGGAAGATGCGTTGACACCTTCTCATGTTCCATAAATATCTCGCACCAAGCGTGGTGGACTCCGAACAATGTCCTCAGTCCAAAAAGGGTCATTGGCTAAAGGGTTTTGAGGAGACCCGACCGGAATGTTAGAAGGGTTTATGACAACAAATTCTCCAGTGGAATTTAGGTGGAGGATCTGTCGTTCATATCCCTCTGGAATGCAATAAGCTTCCGGGGATTCCGAGACAATTCGAAAATTCTCCAAAGGGATGGGAACTTCTTCCTGGGAAGTTGTAGTGTTTTGAACCTCGCTCTGTTGAGGAGATTGCTCTGTAGAATGAGGAGGTAAAGGGGTGTCTCCTTCCATGTTTTCTAGAGGAAGTCCTTGTAGCCTCCGCGAGTGTCATGGAGGGTCGATGTTGGCGGAAAAGAGTCGACGAAAGAAATCTATGGCCAACTAGCGAAAAGAAACAGCACACACTAAAAAATCTAAGAATCACAACCAATCAAACATGACCTTCTTTTGATGACCATACTAGTTGGTGATGAAATCCAATGTCGCGTGATCAAGTCCAGAAGGGGTGGGGGTAAGGTGGAACAGTTACAATGGCGACCTGCTTAACAGACTTACGCCTTGGTGCAAGCTTCCACGCAGTAATTGTGGATTTACCCTCCAAGGAGCCCGAGTGAGTTTGACCAATGTCTGCTCTAGGTACAGTGAGACTTCCCATCACCGTCACCTTGTGTAAGACCCTAAAGATTATGGCCACTAAGGTTACCAATTCACAGTCAGCCCCTGGGTGGGAACAGTCGACAGTCCGATCCGAACGTACGGGCAGGGTATCAAGCCCAAAATCAACTAAAAGGATTCCACGCAGTAATTGTGGATTTACCTCAAAGTGACCCCGATAATACGATCTGACCACCACAGACATTTAAACCACGGAGGGTTAGTCCCCGTACCTTACCCGAATGTGACCTCGTGCGTAACCCCTGTGTGAGATGGGGATCCCAGGCAGACTTATACGATAATTGGATTTGACTCTCCCTAACTTAGGATGCTAATGTTTGTTTTGGAAACTTTGGAGAGTTATGCTCACAGCCTAATCCAAATTACTACACCTATTCTACTGTTGGTGGAGGATCCTAGCAAAGAAAAAGTTCTAGATGATTTTTAAGTAGCGTTGATTTTTAATGTTGTTTTTTACGCAAAAGGGGTGCATGGAAGTGAAACAAATGGGATTATGACTTAGACCCAAAGAATGCATCGAACATGATAAGCAGTCATTTTCTTTCAATGAACATCTATCTAAGGGAGAGAGAGAGTTCTTTTCACTTAACAAGCACAAAATACGGAGTATCCTCAAACATATCTTTTTCTCAATCAAATCCTGATGTAATGCAAAAACTTTTAAATGCCTTCTAATATGCACAATCAATCATGGAGATGCTTTTTCATTGTTCGTATATGAGTTAAAGATTAGTCAATCACAATGCTTGTTTCACTAATCGTCTTTGTATGCGTGAAAATCAAACTAGCACAAGCTAAAGTCATACAAACAATGCACCCTCTCGTTGCAATCAAAACGAAAAAGAGAAAGAAAATAAACAATCAAAGAGAAAACAAAATTTACACCCAAAAAGAAAAAGTTGAAGAACAATAACCTTGACTCAAATCGAGATAAATAGGTCTGTAGGCCTTTGATGACCTTCACCAGGGTTTTTACTCAGCTGATGAGAAGAGAAAAACAATGCATGGGTTTCAAATTTCACTCAACAAGGAAAAACTCAATGAAAATGGCGAAGAAGGTTACAAGATCCAATCAACAAGTTATTTATCCTTCAAAAAGACAGATGTCAAGGTTGAAAAGGAAGAAAAATCAACTCACAAGATCACTCAGCAAAAGAGACACAGAGGCAAACCTTGAAAAAGGCAGTTCTGGAGGGTTTTTGGGCCAAAAAGAGGCTGGCGCTCTGTTGCCAAGGGCAAGGAGCGTTATAGCGCTCTGTGCAAAGACTTCAGAAGCGCTGGTGCTCTGTTAACACTAGGACAGGGGCGCCAGGGTCTAAAAGCCCCAGAAATGTCAAAACATTTCAAAAATTGAGATTCAAACTTGACAAGTATGTTGAGTGTGATAAGGCAAGGAGCCAATTAGCTCATGAAACTAATCGAAGCGGGGTGACCCAGGTCTGAAACAATCAAGGGATAGAACAAGGTCATTGAGGAGAAAAATCCAAACAAGAGGTCTCGATTTGAGGCTATCTCCCCATTGGAGTCGCCAGTTTCTGTTGTAGGAAAATCTCCCTGTGGACAGGTAGATCACCTCTAGAGCTTGACCTTAACCCTAGACAAAAAAATCCTTAGAGTGGACACTAACTTCCTTTCAAATGTATCTAAACTAATACATGAGAAGGAAGGATAACAAAAGTACCTTTTTATCGACGTTTGTCCCTGCACGCTCCAAGTTGCGCTCCAATCCTTTTCTCCTCGCTGAGTTCTGTGGACAAAACAAGATACGACCACTTCCTACTCTATTGACATTAGCTTGAAAATAGATCTATCAATAAATGATAAGTTCATGTAACATCAGACACAAACTAGAAAGAAACAGGCCAAGCGTGTCATATTCATGAGAATAACGACAACAATACTTACAATCGTAGATGCGAATGCGACAACTTCGTCAAGTCCCCTTCGTCTAACCCTTGCCTGAAAGATTCACAACCTGGATAACAGAAGCTTCACTGATCACTCTCCTTTGGCTGACTATAAGTTTCCTCCAAGATCATAAGTTTCATATGTCCAATTCTTCCCTTCCCCTTTCCACCATCATAGAGCCTGTTTATATAGGTTAAGAGGGGCTTAACCTCTTGAGTTATCTTTAGAACAAGTTGGGAACCTTCTCCTTAGATCAAATATCTCTTGATAAAACCAAGAATTCGAGCACAACTGCCTCCTAATCTCGAAAGATCCCCCCCTTATTCTCCTCAATGGACCAACAACTGACCCAGATTAGGGAGCGCTCCCTCAGAAGGGGCATCAGAGCGTTGTAGCGCTCCTTGGTAAGCCTTGGGGAAGCGCCAACGCTCTCAAGATGAGCAGCGCTCCTCCAAAAGGGGTTGGGGAGCATTATAATGCTCCCTGAATCATTATAGGGGAGTGCCAGCGCTTCTGGAGCTGAAGTAGGGGAGAGTTCCCCCTCCAAACCTTTGTTTCAGGGTTTCTTTCAGGTGTCAAGAGTTATTTTACTCCAGTAAACCAGTTCTCCTCCTTCAAATCAGTCGTGTGAGATGTTATAAGTTCCTCCTTAGTGTCGTTATCATGGAATTATGTCTGAACATCGTTTGTGACACTAGTGACCAACTTGCGACACTTGCGAAAGTTGTAGAGAAGATGTGACACTTACGATGATTGAGAGGGACAATGCGACACTTATCCAGCTGAGCAATTTTGACGTGTAACAACTGTATTTCTGTAGATCTGACTTATATAGAAGATCCCATGTAGCCACTAGTATCTCTAGGGAGAATCCTCAAATATCCATTTTCATTCCTCATGCATACATCAAAATCAAACTATTCATAGAAATAAGATATACCTTTTGAACCAATGGATGGATCTGATGTATCTAAGCACTCTATACCTTCCTGGGAGATTGATCTCAGAATCTAGAACCTATGCACCTTCATCTTCTCAAGTTTAATGGCTTTATAAACATATACTCACCCTATACACAGTCATCCCACGTACATACTCACCCTATACACAACTAGCCCGCGTATACCTTCAATGTATATGCACCCTATACACAAACAACCCACGTATGCATCCAAAAATGGGGTTTTCTGTAAATCCAAGATTTTTGTCGTCAACCCTTTGTGCTACCTCATACATTCGCTACTTTAGATGTATCCACAAGTATTTTCAAGAACCTTTACACAAGAAAATAGATATACAAAATGTGCAAATGTGTGTTTAATGAGTGATCTTTGCATCTTATTTATATCTTCATGTAGCCTTACACTTTGATTATTTTAGGGCTTCTTTATTTAAAATAATTTCTTTTGCAAATCACTTTGACCCTTGGGGGATTCTACAATACTTATGAGGGGTTGTTCAACTTTGTATGGTCATAACTCTATAACCCTGAGGAGTTATGTGACGTTCCACATACCAACAGAAATGGCATGACAAGCATTATCTATCTAGGATATTTTAGCTGAAAAATTCACTGTCCTTCAACTCATTATTCCAGAATTAAGCATGGGTTCTCTTACTCCACAAAGCGTATTCCCATGAGGGCTTTCACCATAAGGGAACCACTTTGGATTTCATCCATATTTACTTCTTATCAACCATGACAAGACAATAATGAGTCATCTTTACATCAAAAAATCTTGGGTCCATTACCTAAACCTTTGTGTTGTGCGGTTTTCTTCAAGGGTTGACATCAATGACAACCAACCTTAATCAACAAGTTGTACAAAGTTGGAAGCCAGATTTTGTGGTCCATTCGAAATATTGGACAAAATAGGGTTGGTTGCATACATGCTTGCATTGCCTGCTTCCATGAACATGCATAATGTATTTCATTTATCTTTACTAAAGAAATATGTACATGATCCTAACCATGTTATTGATTGGCATCTGATTCAGGTAGAGACAGAGGTAGAATTTTAGGTTTAGCTAGTGTGGGTGTTGGACAGAATAGTCAAAATGCTCCGGAATCGATTTATAGAACTGGTAAAAGTTCAGTGGACCTACTATGGTCCCGGAAATGCTACCTGGGAGCATGAATATGCCATGCGAGCAGAGTACCCGTAGCTTTTTTGAATAAATTTGAGATTTTGATCTCTATTTTTTATATGCACTGAGGACAATGCCAAAATAAGGGGGAGGGGATGTAACACCCCAGTTTTTTGAACCCACATTTTAAATAATGTATTGTTACAATGCTGAGAGGCCAGAGTGCCCAAACAATTATTGAAGGGCCAGTATGCCCAAGAAATGTAATGTTTTGATCATTAATAATAATAAATACATTGTTGGATGCTATACGGACAAGGAATAGAGTTATAGGGGGCTATGGTTCCACAAGAGAGGGAGCTTGAGGGACTAAGTGTTTATTCCTATTTTTTCCTTTTACCCTTTTTTTCTAAGGGAGGGAATTGGTTATGTGAACTTCTTGGGGAAGGCCAAGAGGTTCTTGTTTTCCCAACGAGGTTACTTAAACCCACCTCTAGTTTGATGGGGGGGTTGGACTAATGACGTGTTCACTTTTTTCTCATTCCCTCACTCATTATTCCCTCACGCACTCCCATGCACCCCCCTGACTTGTCCATTGATCCATCATCACCTGCGTCTTGGATTGGAAAAGGAAATAGAGTTGTTGAATAACTTAGCCACAGGATGGTTGGTTGTAGTGGTCGCTGGTGTGATCCAGTCGTGACCTGGGGCCTGCATGTCTGAAATGCATTGGTTGATGCCCTGTTTTTCTCACAACTGTGAGTCTTGAAAGTTCCAACATTGAGATTCTGGACCACTTGTGTTGGAAGCCCTGGAAGGAAGGAGAAGGACTACTTGAGGGAATGTGTGGTAGAGAAGGGTGGAGGTTCATTCTCTTGGGTGGAACAGGCTAGGTAGAAGAGATTTTCGTACTTGGAATGGTGTGGGTATCGGGAAACATGTGAGATCCTGAGATCTGACTAGTTTGGGAACCCAATTACACTCTGGAACCGTCCTTTTGGATTCATAGCCCTGGCTCGGGGGTGACACTACTGTTGGGATTTAGAGCAGTGTTGTCTACGGTTGGGTGAAACATCCTTGGTCTGCATCCAGTCAGTGTCGTCTTTCATATAGATAAGTTATCTCTATCATTATATTACTATCTGTGTATGAATGTATTATGTTGTGTAGTTTAATTCTCATTTACATGTATATGAATTTATTTATGTTGTGTATATTTAATTATCGTTTAACATAATCATTAGATCTTGCATGGTTGTTGGATATTGTTGTGCATGTCATTAAATATGTTATCTTATGCATCCGTAATAAATAAAGAAGGTCAACATGAGAAAGAAGTCCCAGGGTGGGCTTACAGGTAGTGTACCTGACCTCTGGGTGGTTGAGTATGTTACAATGGTCCTGTTCATCCTTTCTCAAACACCATTTTCTTGCGGTGTTCCTGGAACTATCTTCTCTCTAAGAATCCCATGGTATGAACAATAATCATCAAACACCTTGCTACAATATTCACCTCCATTGTTTGATCTGAGACACTTCAACCTTTTTCCTATCTCACTCTCAACCAAATCTTTCCATTTCTTAAAAGTATCAAAAGCATCATATTTTTGTCGAATGCAATAAACCCAAGTTTTTCTAGTTGCATCATCAATAAAAGTAACATTATAATGATATCCACCAAGAGATGATACATGAGTTGGTCCCCATACATCTATATGCACAAGATCTAACTTTTCATTATTCTTTTCTTTTCTGATTATTAGAAATCTAACTCTCTTTTGTTTTCCATAAACACATTGATCATAGAAATCCAAATCAATTTATTTAATATCTAGAAACAAAATTATTGTGAAGTATCTTCATCCCCTTCTCACTCATTTGGCCAATCCTATGATGCCATAGTGTTATATCCACTCTTGTATAAGCTAAAGAGATAGAAGAGTCGGTATTACTAGTACATAAATACAATGTACCTACCTTCTCTCATTTGTCTATCACCAGTGATCCTTTGGTGACCTTCCATTCTTTATCTGTTAATATGGATATATAACCTTCACTTTCCAATTGTCTTATTGAAATTATATTTTTCCTTAGATCTGGAACATGTCTTACCTCTTTCAACAACCATTGGTTTCCATTCTTTTTATTTGTTTGTACCTTTCCCATTCCAACCATTTTGCATGGTGCATCATCACCCAAATGAACCTATCAAAAATCACCTTTAACATAATCTAGAAAATGTTTCCTACGGGGTGTGGCATGAAATGAAGCCCCTAAATCTACTACCCAAGACTCAGAAATATTATCTATAGAAATAATCAAAACATCTAGTAACACAACACCTGTTACATTTGCTTCCAGATTTTTCTGTTGATGTCCATCTCTTTGTTTCTTTGGAGCTCTGTAGTATTTCTTCAGATGTGCTTTCTTCTCACAATTCCAGCACTCTATCTTTCCTAGTATGGATTTGGATCTTCCCTTCCTATAATTTCCACGATTCCCTGATCCCTTTCCTCTATCCTTTTTTCTTCCCTTGTTATCCACAATCAATGCATTACCTGATGTCTCACCTGTTCTTTTCCATTTCATTTCCTCTCTAAGGATAACACCAACAACATCATCAAATTTTAGAGTTCTTGAACGAGAGACAAAGTTACTTATTTCCATGACCAAGCCATTCCATCTTTCTAGAAATGAGCAAAAGATTAGAAAATCCCTGACGTCATCATAGAAGTCCACTTTTACAGAACTTAGTTGATTAGTAACCATATTAAATTCATTTGAATGATCAAAAATAGACCCACATTCTGACATATTCATATTAAATAATATCTTCATTAGAAAAAATTTATTGGGTGTCAAGGGGTTTTCATACAGTTTAGCCAGTGCATCCATCAACTCCTTTGTTGTCTTTCCATGATGTTGCCAGGCTCAGTGATATCGTTCCTAGTGCCTTTCAGTTGAGAACCTCTCATTCTTCATCCTTCATGTCCATCGATTTCTTTTCTATTCTACCCAATGGTAGGAATATATCCTTCTGATATAAATAATATCCCATCTGCATCTTCCATAACTGGTAGTTTTGGCTGTTAAATTTCTCAACCATAAACTTTCCATCTTTATCCATTGATCCCACTCAAACAAGGAACCCTATCTTCGTGCGAGTTACCTTTCTCTCTGATACCATTTGTTAAAAAAACAAGATCATAGAGAAATAAAATAAAATAAAATATGGAAATAAAACATAGAGGATACACAATACAATAGAGACACATATATATGTGGTTCACCTAACGTGGGCTACGTCCACTGGAGAAATTTCCAGGTCCTTCCTTTATTATTATCCATCAAATGAAGGGATATAACCTACAACACACCCACTGTAACTTCCTCTTCTTTCTCTCACATTCTCGTCTCTCAAAATAAAATATTCGCAATAATACATAGTTGCAATACAATTCCCTCATAAAAAAGGGTTTCCTTCTAGGGAAAAAAATCATAACATAATCTCTACCGCCATATCTATGACTTAATGATGAATGGTCAATATTGACTATGAAATTACAATATACATTAACAAGGCAATTTTTCCTTTAGGGGCTTCGCCCCCGGACCCCCTAACCAGGGGGATGAGATGCCCAGACCCTACAGGGGGGAAATCCCCCCCGCGTGGTGGGGTGTATAGTCTTTATGGGGTACAAACACCACTGTAAAAAAATACCTCTAAATTAGGAAGATAATCAGGCTCCACAACCAACACTGTTGACAAATCTATCAACAATATCAGTAAAGATAAGCATTCATCCATATTAAAGGTAGGAGATAACACCATACATACATGAATTTACACAATATAAGCATCAATAACCATTCAACAACATAATTCAACACATATTTACCATGGTTCACCCCCTCCTGCAATACATCCATAAATATTTTCTTCTTTATTATATTTATGGCATTTTGGTTGCGCTTTGCGCTACAATGGATATTCAATATACATTCCTATTCTTACATTCATGGACTCTTTACACACAGAACATCCTACAACTACAACTACTACTCATAATTCATCTTTGATTACTCTTTTGTCGATTCTCTTCATCTTTTTTCCCTGCTACTGTTGTTGTTATTGCTTATTTTCTTCTGAACTTCCCTTTTCTTACCTACTTATGTCCTTTTTCTCTTCATGTTTTTTTCCAGCTCATAGCGAGTTGGCTCCCAGTCATGCTCGGTTGGTGGCAACTTGATCTGTATTATTTTCAGAAAAAAATGAGAGGGGAGATATAACACATAAATATACAAAGATATATCGAATATATAATAATGTAACAGAGATATAACATAGATGTAACAATAAACACAAAGATACAGTAATACATAATTTCTATTAATGAGCGAAATGTACAAAATTGTAGAATTATAGAGTGAAAGAATCCCTAGAATGGTCGCAGCTTATCTCTGAGAAGATATGTGGCAGCTACTCACATTCGTAAGAAGATTATTACAATGAGGCTCTAAAGGCCTTTTTAACATAAATAAAATAAAAAACCCTAACTTCGAAAGATGAAAAGCCCGGGGCCGTAACTTTGGCATACAATATTTGTTTGGTGTGAAATATAGCTCGTTGGAAAGGTATCGTCGAGGAGATTAATTATGGGGGATCAATCAGAGACTTTATCTCTCTTGAGGTGCTCGATCCTGAAAAAATTTCATTTAGGCCCTCAAAATGGCCCCGAAAGTTTAGGAATCGAAAACCTGTTAAAAACAGTAAGCTTCCAGAAGACTTTTTTTATTATTTGGAATAGGTGGGTGGCCACCGATATCCACCTGGATCAATCCTCCCTCCTTAGGAAGTAATGGTCTCCATTGCATTGAGTTCCCAGGGGAGAGGGGAAAGCGTAACTTTGGCAAACGATCTTTGTTTGGTGTGCAAGATAACTCGTTGGAAAGGTATCGTCGAGGAGATTAATTTTGGGGGATCAATCAGAGCCTTTATCTCTCTTGAGGTTCTTGATCCTAAAAAAAATTCATTTAGGCCCTCAAAATGGCCCCGAATGTTTAGGAACTGAAAACCTGTTAAAAAAAGTAAGTTGCCAGAATACTTTTTGTGTTAGTTGGAATAGGTGGGTGGCCAACGATATCCACCTGGATCAATCCTCCCTCCTTAGGAAGTAATGGTCTCCATTGCATTGAGTTCCCAGGGGGGAGGGGAAAGCGTTTTCTAAATCTGAATCTTGGTGATTTGCTTGCCTTGTTGGAGACATTGTGCTACTTGGTTTGTGGAAGGCTGTCATGAACCTGTTGTTGGCGGGGTTGAATCTATTCAAACAAAATATTGTATCTTGTCTTGATGGGGCATTTTGTAGGGTCCATTGTAGGTCAAGAAAAAATATCTTCTTTCTCTTTTGCAATCTTCTTTTGCTGGATAGAAGGTGTTGAGGTTGCAGTGGTTGCAGTGGCCTTATATTCACCTTTTGAATAGACTGTGAAGAAGATTAATTTTGTAGTATGAGATACTACCTTGCGACACTATTTAGGTGGGAAAGTAGTTGGAACTACCTTTGGTATCCTGTAGAGATGATTCCCCGGAGTAACAATGACACTATGGGGTCGAAACTCATAAATAAAATAGTGCTTCCACATATTTGGCTTGCCTAAAATAACATCAAGGGCATCCAACAAGGAAACATCACATAATACCTCGTCCTTGAAGGGTTGGATGCCATATAATATTTGTAACTACTGGCTCACACATATATTTCATCCCTAGCGAAGCCACCCAATGTTGTATGGTTGTGGGTGTGGTGTTGCCGATAATCCCAACTATTTCACAACCTCTATTGAGATGAGGTTCTTCGGGCTTCCACTATTAACAATGAAATGCAATGGGGTCCCCTTCTCCCACATCTATGAATGAAAGAGGTGATCCCCCTCTTTAGGATCTATTGGTTCTTCTAGTTGAATTGTTGTGGTCGTGAAAGTAGCAGTGGGGTCTGCGTCAATGATCTGTCTTCTACCAATATTTTTTGAATCATATTCTGAATTAGGGTTCATATCCTTTTCTTTGATCTCAGCCACCAATGATTGTTTTGAGAGACATTCATCGATGTTTTTCCAAAGTCTTTTGTGGAAATTGTACCACTTTCCAGTTCCCTTCTTTGTCTTTTCATTACCCTTATTTTTTTGTGGCTTGGACTGGTTGTTGGAAGGATGTTTGTTAAGGCCTTCTTTATCATACTTTGGTTGTTGAGGATTTGAAGAAATGAAATCCCACTTGTTCTGGTGCTTAAATTTATGATTGATTTTAACAACATATCGATAAGCAGCACCCAGTAATGAGATGTCTAGAAAATCCATTTCAATTTGGATGTATCTGTGTAGAGCACCACGATATTTAAGAACCAGATGTTGCTTAGAGCCTTTGATACCCAAATTGATGTGCCATGTATGTAATTTATTGGTGAAATCCAACACTTCTTGGACGCTCTCTTGCTACAGTGTGGTCCATCTCATGTACTGGTCATCGCAGTTGCCAACAGGGTAATATTGTTCCTTGATTGCATCCACAAAAAAATCCCAAGTGGTCTCGGCCCCATATATTCCAGACTCCTCTATGGAACTTTTCTCCTAGTAAGTTTCCCACCAATGTTCAACATGGGGGAGAGCCTTAATGAGTGTGAAGGTGATCTTTTCCTTGTCGGAGAAATTATGAACAATGAAATAACCTTCTAGCAGATATAACCATTTTTCTAGGGAATCCACATCTATATGTCCTTCAAATACAGGAATATCAAAATTGACTTGTACCTTGAAAGGATAGGTTCCTCCAAAGTGTCCTCTTGATGAATGTGTTCATGCTATTATTGGCAGGCGTTGAAGGATGTGGGAAAAAATATCCATCATTTCGTCCCTCTGTCACGTGAGAGTTTGCGAATCATCTGCTATATCATTTTTATTTTCTTCCACCATGGAGGGTATCTTGGGAGTGAAAGAACAATTTTCCTCAAGAGATACAAGCTTGAGACCCAAATTTCTATATTTGTACCTCGTCAAGGACATACATTGAAAAAATGATCAAGAGAACATGCTCTAATACCACTGATCCAGATTATTTTCGGCATGAAATGAGAGAGGAGATATAACAAAGAAATATACATATATATATTAGATATCCAATAATGTAACATAGATATAGCAGAGATATAAAAATAAACACAAAGATACAGTAATACACAATTTCTATTAATGAGCGAAATGTACAAAACTATAGAATTATAGAGTGAAAGGCTCGCTAGAAAGGTGGCATCTTATCTCTGAGAAGAAATGTGATGAATAATCACATTAGCAAGAAGATGATTAAAATAAGGCTCTAAAGGTATTTTTAATATAAATAAAATCCAAAACCCTAACCCCAAAAGATGAAAATCCAACAGTTTTGTGGACCCCATTTTGGGTAGTTTGGTGTATCAACTTCTCGGGGGGCGTAACTTTGGCATACGATCTTTGTTTGGGGTGAACGATATCTCTTTGGAAAGGTATCATTGAGGAGATTCGGTTTTGGGGCTCAATGTAATATTTGGGTTACCATTGAGGTGCTTGATCCCGAAAAAAATTCATTTAGGTCCTCAAAATGGCCCGAGAAGTTTAGGAACCGAAACCTACTAAAAGTTTGCAAAATAATTTTTTGTGCCAGTTGGAATACGTGGGTGTCCATTGATATCCACCTGGATAAAAAATCATTATGATATAGATACATCTTGTGATCAACTGGATACAACTCATGCTCTATTGGTTTTCCCACATTTTGTGGGATATTGTTCCTTCTTATTCTTGTTTTCCTCTCTTTCTCCTCTCTTCTTTCTTGATCCTCTTGATATTCTTGATCCTATGCCTTTTCTTTGTGTATCGACTCTTCTCTTTGTTATCTATCCAACCTTCCTGCCCAATAATACCTCATAACCTGTGACAACCCTATTGCATAATCATTCCTTGTTGCAACCTGGAACAAGCATCCCCTTTACTTTACCTCATCCTTGTTATCTCATATTTTCCAATAGATAAAGTGTTCACTAGATATATTTTCAATGAACTTGTGTGTAAGAATGAGAGAATCTTGATGTGCATTTATACTCTTCCATTTAATTGTTTTTCAACCACTTTATTCTTAATTAATTTCTTCTTGTAACCACTTTACCCTTAATTAATTTCTTGTTACAACTATTTTACCCTTTAATTGTTTTACCCTTTTTTCTAATTTTAGGGTAATAATTGGTTTACCCTTTTTCCTAATTTTAGGGTCATAACTATTTTACCTTTTTTCTAATTTTAGGGTCATAGTTGTTTTACCCTTTTTCCTCATTTTAGGGTCATAATTGTTTTATTATTTTTCTTAATTTTAGGGTCAACCTATACTTTCTTTTTACAACTACTTTACCCATAATTAGTAAACTTGTAACTTCTTTGTTACAACTACTTTACCCATAAATAACTTCTTGTTGCAATCACTTTGACTAGAAAATTTCTTGAATACTTTCTATAAGCTTCTAGAATAATTGACTTTTTGTTGACATTCTAGGAGATTCTAGATTATTCTTGAGGGTCCTACAATATTTACAAAGCCATATCTCCTTGACCATAAGGAGTCACATGAAATACCACCTATCACTTGAAACGACATGACACGTACTATGCATCTATGATAGTCTCACTTTCAAATACATCAGCATTCATGTTTTTATTCCTCTATCAATTGTGGGTTCCATGACCATACCTTTGCGTCTACGAGAAATTTGTTGCTGGACTTGCTTCAAGGGTTGACATCAATGACAATTAACTCAATCTTTCAACAAATTCTTCATGTTTTTCCACATTGTTTATGCATTTAAATTCTAGTCTACATACTAACATGGTTCTATTGCCTTTAAGAATTTTCAAAACACAACCTTCTCCAGCTCCTTCATTAGATTTTGATCCATCAAAAAACAAGGTCCAATAATCAACTTTTTCAATAGATTCTAAAATACCAGAAGAAAAATATATGCATTTAGAAAAATTAGTTGGGCAAAAGTTTACAACCTCCTATTGTACATATGAATTTGTAAATTGTGAAACTTTTGCAACAAATTTTCCAAAAAAATGAATCAACATAATAATTTCCCAAAATGGAATTTGAAAACAATATCAACTCATTTTCACCATAAATATCAATCATGGTATATTTCATTTGTTTTCCACGATCTACCCTGATTTGATTGGGTTTACCATTGTATGGTAACCACATATGCAACCAATCTGTAGAAAAATATCCATGAAGCTTTTCAGACCAGTCTCTACTTAGAAGTAAGCCATATTCTTTAGGAATGTCATCCACAATGATGTATATCATTTGGTGAACCTTAGGATTGGAAGATAATCGAATAAAAACATCTTTAAGTTCACCTAAAACTTTAGTTCTTGTCGTGTCAAGATGCACAATTTGTATGGCATAATTTTGTGGTTGTGCATTAATTTTCTTTAAAACAAAATATGGCATTACGTTTGATGAAGATCTAGAGTCTACCACACAATTGTGAACATTTCTGTTGAAATTTTCAAAAGTTAATAGAAAAGGTGGTGTGTGGGAATTGGAATTATATTATATTAGCACATCATTGGTATTGACTTGTTTATTCTTACTTGAAGAGGAACTTTGAGCAACTTTTTCTTTGTCTTTACTTACAATTGTAGACATTTGTTTTTCAATGTTATTACTATCTAATGCTTTAAGTAAAATATTTATTTATTGTTTCAACTTTGTCAATTCGTAGAAAGAAATATTTTCCTTAGTTCTTTTCATATCTTTAACCAAATCATAATTGAGCTAATCTAAAATCACTAAATTCCTGGTGATTGTTTTGTCTTCAGGTAGGGTTTTTTTGGAAGGAATAGTAAGGGATGGAGTTGAAGTACTAGCAAAAGGACCTTTAATTCTGGTATGAACAACATTTAATTCCTCATAGGGTAAGTCTTCATCATCTTCAATAAAACCATCTACCATATCCCAAGTGAGGTTTACCTCAGAAGTTCCAACATCTTCCTCATCATGTTCTACTTCTTTTTATTTTTCTTCATTTTCATCAATAGTAGAAATTTGATTACAAGGAGGTGGAAAATCATTTCTTTTGAAAAAATATCTCCATGGTCTTTTAGATGTTGATTCTTCTTCTACATTTTTCTTAATGTAAATGATATCATTTTCTAGACTCTTGACTAATTTATGTAATATTTCAAGGTTTAGAGCCACTTTGTCTTTATTTTCTTCTTTAAATGTAACTTTCCTATTGGGAGGTAAGGCTCTTCCCTCTTCAATAGGAGATTTTCTAGCTATGCTCATCATTTTCATTTCTACTTCCAAAGTCTCTTATATGGTTTCATATGATGTAGTTTTGGTCACTCTCTTAACAAAGATAGAAATTAAATCAGTGGTATAAAATTATAGAATAGCATTAATTGGAGGTTATGAATCTTCGGGTATTCTATTTATCAATGTCATGAATCTTTGATTGAAATATTTGATTTATTATTTTAGCTTAATTCTTAATCTAGAAAAATCGAGGAATAAAGTAGTTGGGGTTTTGTCATCACCAAATTATTTTAAGAACAAATTTTCAAAATTTTCCCAACTAGTTATTGATCCTATTGTCAAAGAGAAATACCAAGTAGATGCCCTAACTTGGAAAGTATATGGAAATAATCTAGAAAATAAATATTCCTATTCTACCCTCATAAGACTTAATGATAGCATGAATTTATTGATGTCATCTTTAGGGGATTCTCTATTTATCAAGGTCAAACTTGGGAAAGAAATTTTCAGGGTGTTTAGGAAAATCATGTTCATCCCCTGGAACATTGTCTACTCAACTAATTAACCAAGGTCTTTGAGGTTGATGGACTTTGGCCATAGTTGTAGCCTTCCGAGGAGTTCCTTTTCAACCAAAAGATGTAGGATGAGACAATAAAGGTTGATAAGGAGGGCTCCGTGGATGATTTTTTATTGGATGTGTACCTACCACCACCAGCTCACTTTTGGTAGAAAATTGTTCTTTCCAGAATTTATGAGTAACTAGAGGATTATTACTTATAGTAAGAGGAGGTCTAGGTGGTTTTTCTGATTGATCCCTTTTACCCTTAGATGGTAAGATATGCTCAATAGGTTCTTGTACAATTCATTTACTGTGTGCTCTCTTCAAGAATCCCTTACCCAACAAATGAGGAGAATCATTTAAAGTGGGTTGTTCAGAAACAACAAAATACATAATTCTTTGATCAAGAATGTGTCGCACATATTCAATTGAAATATCCTAATATAATGGTAAGTTTTCGTGATAACTCTCAGAATATGCAATTTCCTGTAGTTTCTCTAAAGTGATACCAAAATCTGAGGTCTCATATTTAATAGGCTGTGTAACTTCTTCAAATTTGATATGGGAGGATGACTCAGGTATGTTAATCTATAGCGATGGAGGTTTTAGCTTGGAAGGGGAATAAGATATTGACTTTAATAAAGTGGTTTAGGGTGATGGTGATCTTATTCGATGGTTATCAATCTTGTGTGGAACTCTATGTTCCATTCATTATCAGAGGCCCTCCTTCTAATGCCAAATTGTTGACGCATGGAAACATTCTTGGTAATCAATGAGGAGAAATCACCTGATCAAGGCCCCGATTAGGAATATACTCATTTGGTATGGTGATCCTCACCGATATGTCGGCCTTATTTCCACTAAGGGGATTTTCTCCTCAAAAGGAGACTTTTGTTAAAGTTCTTCTAAGCTATTATGAAGAAAACAAAAGAGCTAATATAACTTTATTCTAAAGCTACATTATCCTAAATGGAATAGTATAAGTAGTTCGTGATATTCTAGTTGGGAGAAGGAGAAAGACTTATAATGAATATGAGATCAAGATAAGATATGAAGCTATAGAAATAGTTTAGGAAATTTGATAGCAATTAAAGCAAATACACCTTATTTTTAACTCAGTAAATAGTTACCAAGAAAATACCGATATGTATACTCACATTTAGTAACATAAATTAAACATGAAATAAAAATGAGTTGATAATCTATAGAAATAGTTCTTATAGTCACAACAACAGTTGAAGCTAATACATATCAATAATGTACTCGGTAAATAGTTACCAAAATATCATTGATGTGCATACTCATGTTCAATTGGTTTTAGTCATTGACATCAAATTTAGTCAAGAATGAAATGACATAAAGATTTCTCAAATAATTCTATCAACAGTGCAGAAATTGAGAACATAAACTTCCATTCATAAATAAATATGATAGAAGAATAATATGGCTTGCTAAATTTGTATTTCATTAGCCTTGAATAATAGTACCAAAACAAGTGAAACACCAAATATTCATTACCACTTCTAGGTATCCATGGCTCTCACAATAGTGTACATAGCCCAATTTCTAGAGTTTCTAACCCCCTAGTTCACTCTACAAAATTACAATAAATAGAAGAAACCTACTAGATTATAGAATTGTTTCCACTGTTTGATCAAATTGATAGGCCTAGTTATTGAATTGATTTGTTAGTTGTTATTAAGGAGAGATAATATCCTTAGTATTAGCAACAACTTTGTTGACTTTCTCTTCTTTCATATGCATGTGACTTTTCCTTATGGGGACTTTCTTTAATATTTGTGAAATTAATGATGGTTGGAGAATCTCCTCATTTAATTGCCATCAATAAATCATTTTCACTATTTATTCCTCTCCTAACTTGATATTTAACAAGAAATCATTGATGAATTTGTGACATTTTGTAGGTTGAGTGATGAATTATTTAACTTTGTTGATATTCTAGAACCTAAGCTAAGTAACTCCATTTATCCTTGAGAAAATTTGTTGATGTGCATCTTTTAGAAAATATTATAAAGGTACATATTGTCTAGAAACTACACCTGAAGCATATTATAATCATCAATTATATCTAGAGCTTGAGCCAATAAGTATGAGTATCTCTTGATTGTTTCCTTGATTAGATCCTATGAGAATAAATACTGGATATACCATGAGTCAAGTGATGCTTGATTTTGTATCTTTTCTTTCTTAGAGAATATGGAGTAACCTTGAGGAAGATTAACTCTCTATGCTTCCCATATTTTCATGTTTTCAAATAAAACGTGTCTCTTCTTTTGTTTTTCCAATTGTGCTTGAGACCTTGTAGAGAACTGCAGTACATGTTCATGACGCTCTTTGATGACATACAATTTGGCATAGAGTAACTCCTGTAAGGAAGCCATTTTTTTGCTCAACTCTGTTGCTTCTTTCTTTAAAATTTCATAATTTTCAATTTTGATTTTCATTTCGTCTAACTGAGAAGTCAAAGTATCCACCTGATTCTCATAATTTTTTCTCAGATTTACTTTCTCCTCGATAAACATTGTCACTTGCCTATTATGTTAAGCTTTAATCCCATCTATTTTAGTTGTCAATTATTCAATGGTATTTAAGGAGATATTGTTTCCCTCTGAAAGACCTTTAGTTGGGAATCATGTTCTTTTGACCAAATGTGTTCTTGTGACTTTAATTGTTATTGCAACTCTTCCACTTTTTTCCTTTCTTTCTTTAATTCAGAGTTTAGTTTAATCACATACCATTTGTTTTCATTGGAAAACACTCCCATAGCATCAACAACTTCCTCTATAAATTCTTCATCATTTAAGTGTGTGGAATTTCGTAGTTGGGTTACTTCTTTTGTGGTTTCTTCATGGTGAGTCGTTTTCATCTTATTTGTATTTATCATTACTATAGTTTTTATTTTATCATAAAAAACATAGTTGTCCAAGGAAAAAACAATGTATTGTATAGGATGGAGGTTGTCACGATCTAAAGATGTTGCAATCAATCTTATTGGAATTGTAGTTATGGGGGCAGTATAAATAAGAGCTGTAACAGGGATAATTGGTGTTTGGGAATGCTCCATATTTGTGTTGGTATTAATCTCTTCATTGACTTCGAGAAATTTGATAGGAATCTGGATTGTTGTTTTTCTCCATACCTTTTCTCATGTCGTAGTCAGCTGTTGATTATGTTCATTTACATGTGAATCTATTGTAGAAGTTTTTTTATCTTGTTCAGTATCAGAATTGGATGATCCATCCTCATATTCGTCAACCTCAATTTCTTTTATTCCATTCTTTTCATTATTTTCCTTAAGAAAGGCTTGTTTCTTTTTGAATTTCTTGTCCATGAAGTTTGAGAATTTGGAATTATTTCTTATAGCATCAATTCTCTAAGAAAATTTGTGAATACCTATGGATCTCAGAAAAATAGTTTCATAGGGTTCATCCTCATGGATGTATGCTTTCCTCTTGACCATAACACAATGTTTTTTAACAACTTTTGTTGGATCATATTTTTTGAAATTTCCTTGGGCCAACCAGATTCCATCTAATTGATCCACTTCCTTTTGAGCATGCTTTGTATTTAATAAAGTATAAATTCTTAGGGAAATTGGGAATGTAGGCCATTTTTTTTCTGATTATTTGACAGGTTTGTTGTAATGCCGAAACAAACAATTTGATATGGAATTTCTCTCAATGCTAGCCTGTCTAGGACATACCTAGGAAAGAGATGAGGAGCTCCTTCACAACCATAAATTATGATGTATGAAAATTCTTCATCCACAAAAGAATCACCAATCTCTTTGATAGCATTCATAGCCTCCTGGGTGAATCTAGGAGATGGTTTATTTTCTAGAAGCAAACATAGGGGAACCATAAAGAAATTAAAGATGTCATAGAAACAATTATTGCAGTTAATTCCCCATATTGTAGAGAAGTACAAGTGAATTTCGTGTTCAGAGGGATACCACTTCTAATCTAAAAGGGGAAAGAGGGTAATTGCACAAACAACGTCAATCATCTAACCCGACATGAAAAATCCTAGGCAGTATCCTGGGAGAGGCTCTTGGGACTTTTGGACCTCTTGTTTGATATTTGCATAAAGGATATGTACCCAATTAAAAACTTTCTTGATAAGAACTTGATGGATGAGAGGAACCCAACCCAACATAAATTTGAAAGAATCCTTTTCACCATACAGACAACTAAGCATGATGGAAAGAAACATGGGAGGTTTCTTTAATTTAAGGATAGGGTAAATCTTTTCTGCTATGATTTTGAAAGAATTAGGGTCATAGTACCATTCTCTAATTAAATCAGTCATCTGCAATTCATTTTTTTCAGCTTCTTTCTTAATATACTCTTTAATGAAATTATCATCTTGACCGATTGTGGGTGGGATCAACTTATTCATATTTGTAACATCATCAGGCCTTAAAGAACCAACAATTTGGTGCGATGAATTGACAATAGTGCATGTAGAAATATCGGTGTGAAAGATTATCCACCGTACCATGTCATAGTAGGGAAATATGGCTGGTCTGGTAGCAATCTTATGAAATCCATACTTTCTAATATCAACCAGGATGTCTACGTCTAACTCATATTCTTCTATGAAATCACCTTCTTCTATGAATTTTTATAATTGGCTCCATTCCATATGTTTATTTTGTCTTTCTTGAAAATCATGTCAGAGAAAAATGTAGAATTGGGGTTTCTTCCAATTTCTTCTTCCTTGTCCTTCTGTTGCTTCACTTTACTTTTCCGCGTCATACTTTAGTGATAATCCTTGAAATCAGTCGACACAATATAAATTTCCCTTAAAAATCAATTTATAGTTCGATTAAAACTAATTTTATCATTAGTATGAACAACAAAACTAACTAGGCATAAACAAGTAGGAGGAACTCTATGTTTTCCAATTTTGAATCAATGTAGAGAAGGTTAATGCTCATAAATATCAGGGGAAATGAAAGTAAGGCTCTAATAGGGCTGAAAATGGATTTAGCGAGCGATTTGGGTATTAAGGTGAAAGAGTACAATAAACCCAATGTTCAATAAATTTGTTTTATCATTGTAACCACTAATGTCAGGATCATTAAACCATGGAAAAGTCAGTTTAGGTTTTATTCAAATATGAGGGATAATGTCGCTTACCAAGAATTGATTCATCATTATTTTTGAGACTTAAACTTAAAAACCAATCAAGAAAAACCTGAGCTCATAGAAATTTTATTAAGAAAATTTATATATGTGTGCCTTAATTAGTACTTAACCACTTAAGTGGGGTATCAGGAATTTGGTATTTTATTGAAAGAAACACATATGTATGTATAAGTGCTTCTAATCCAATATGATTCGAGAAATAGGAATACCAAGATATTGGGAGATTGTTATTCATTGAAAAAGTGAAATGTTTTGATAAAATTTCCAATCTGATGCCACCAAGACACCAAGGAATCAGGGCAATAGGATTAAATATTTAAGAAAAGGTCTAACCAGGTACCACTGATCCAAACTTATTGCATAATATTTATTCATATTAGGACAAAAATAAAGCTTATTCAATATCACAAGTCGATCAGGAGATCGGTGCATCGATAGATTCACAAAATTATTCGAACTTAAAACTACAATAAAGCTCAATCAGATATAATCACGTCACTGGCCATCGAGATACCTGAATATCACAATACTGGGGGACCAAGCATCGTGAAAACTTTGTTAAAACATGAAATTGTGATAAAGACCAATTCAGTGTCAATGAAAATCATCCCATTAGGTAAATCATGTTATAGGGAGATTGGGGCACCATCCTACCGAGGAATCTTAACACTGGGGTATCGGGGTAGTGGGTTTTATTGCTTAGTTATTATATTTTGAAAGATTATTTTGGAAAAATTTAATTACACAAAAAAACTATCAATGACTAAAAAAATGTAAAATCAAACAAGCTAAAATTAAGTAAAAAGGAACCCATTATTATTTATCTAAAAAACTTAAAAATAATTGGGGGTTGTTGAGCCTCGAAAAGTTCTTGGGAGAGATACCCAACATGATGACCATGTTTCTAAACTTATTTGTGTACTCGTGTACACTCTACCCCTTCTTTTTTCTGAATTAATGCCAACAAATCCATCGGTCCTCTACTTACCCAATAGGATATAATTGGGACTTAATGAGGGGTTTGAAATCCCCCCCAATTAGTTACTTGTAGATAACCCTCAATCATAAGTGTTTTTGTATGGTTTTCCCACCAGGTTAAAGTATGACCTTCTAACTTTAGTCTAGAAAATGATATCTTCTCTTCTTTGTCTATATGGTGAATGTTGGAATAAACTTCTAGTTGTTGCAACCAATGATCCAGTTTTAATGCATCGATCTCACCTTTGTATGCATTTATGTCCAATTTCACTTCCATATTGAATAAATATTGTGGAGGGTTTATGCAATTGGAACTTGACTACCTTTCCCAGGTTCTTTCTGTGACTTAATTTTTGGGTGTTCATTATCTCCCAATTTCCCCTCTGATCCAATCTTTGAATCAAAGCCTCCAACCTCTTTGAACGGTTCGATCTTGCTTGATAGAAATGACATGAGGAGGTTTATATTGCATTTTATATAGGCGACTTGTGCTTCCAACCTTGCGAATCTCTCTTCTGTTGGATCTCAAGGGTTTTTATGAACACATTTGTTTTCATGGCTAGGGTTTCTTTAACTTATCTTTAATCCAATTCCTAGATCCTGCAACGTCCTACAAATACCCAAAAGAAACCTACTCTTATACCAATATGATATGTACAATTCCATGGATATTCCATTGGACAATTCGTAATAACATATCTAATAAAGTATTGAAATCTTTACTATGAAGGTTAATTTCCTTTAGATCTCATATTATTTAATTAATGGTTTTCTGGTTAGAATTTATGAAATAGATGAAATGTGAAAAATAGAGAACATAAATAAATACTCACATACCATCCAAAACTAAACACAATATATGACCTGGGAAAACCAATATGGGAGAAAACCCAGCTAGAAGGTGAGGTCCCTCTACTCTCTTTTCTTCAAATGCAAGTACAAAGAAAGAGACACTCTCTATGGAGTCGTCTTTGACATTGTGTCCTATATAGTTTCTACATAATATATCGTCCTCTGTTATGCTCATAGAATACCACTCTCAGTTTTTTTTTCTCATCTATGGAACAAGATACAACTCAAAATAATGGAACCCCTTGTCCTCCTAGCGACCTTCTACTTAACATAGCTCGATAGTTATCTAGAGTCGTGGTTTTGACTTCCTCAACCCTCAATTAGTGATCAGGTTTGGACTTTATATAATATTCTAGAAAATCCACTATGTGGATATCCCCACACATTTAAGTAATGGGGGTTGACATGGTATCCACTCGCACCATGGTGATCAATATGATAGGTCAACTTGTGAGAGGCATATCTTTCACATACGAACTCCATTTGAGGTGATTATTGCAGTGTTGGAAAGGTCTTGGTGTGTAGAATATAGCCAATTTCTCAATAATAAATTTTCGACCATAAAATTTTTTCATTGGATGCCTCAAAATGTCTCTAGAAGATTTTAGACTGTTTTTGTGGACCCAAATTTCCAAAATTGAGACCAGACGCTAAAATGTCTCTACAAGTTGATTCCTCCAATTGTTTCACCCATAAAGCATATATATAGATGAAAATTATATAATGATCCAATCCAGATCATAGCAATAGTGTTTTTATAGTAATAGTGATTCCCATATGTTGTTCTAGGAGTATATTCCTAATGGAAATCTAGGGATCTACTTCCTAGGCTCACTAGTGTTCATTAGTACTCAAGATACATAATATTAATGCAGAAGGAGGTAAGTTGTAAGAGGGAATATTAATAGGGCTATCATCTACTATTAGATTGTCTTTGACAAATTCCTTGGAAAGTAAATCAATGCTAATGATTTTCAAATTCTTATAATTTTAATAAGACAATTAGAAAAATATGGCATTCTAGGTTTAAGAATAGGCTCAAATGACATCACTGAAAGGTTGGATTCTAGTGTAAATTTTTGAATTGTATTTTAGTAAAATAGTGAATACCCTACAACATTGAGTCGTTTTGGAATGAATTTTAGAGACACTTTAGTTTTTTACATTGTATGTCTATCACAATGCGAGTCGAAGGAAAGTTAATTACTAGCATACAACAAATTTTCTAGATTAAAGTATAACTTAATTAGTATCACTATGCGAGTAGAAGACAAGTTAATTACTAGAATACAACAACTTTTCTAGATTAAAGTATAACTTAATGTGAGTTTTAGCGATTAGTTAAATTGGAGTAATTTCTATGGTAAAATAATTGGGAAGATTTTGATTTTTTGGACCATTAAAATAAGTGCCAACTATACACAATGACTCCTTTCCAATTATCCTTAATTTTAGAACTTTGGGAAGGATTTATTTAAAATAAAGTTATTTGGGATACTATAAGTATGAGTCAAAATGAGTATAGTGATGGTCCAATTAGTTTGAATGGCTTATACTATCGTAAGTAAAAAAAAATTAAGGTGATTTATGAATTTAAGAATAGTCAATTATTTATAATTGAAATTCAAAATAATGAAAAAAGGAATTAGTAGGAGGATGAAGGTTATTATCATAATAATGTTTCTTATAAATTACTAAGAAATGGACTGTCTATAAGGTTAAACTCATCTTCTTATTAGGTTTGTCAATTATGAAACTTGCATGTTTGATATATAGTTGATTTTGTGTGTGTGTAGTTATTCTATTTGCTATATGTATATTTATATGTATGTATGAAATGATATTTTGAATCTTTTTCTACGTATTATAATTTTGCATTGAGTTGTAAATTTTCCCCTCACGAAAATGTAATTTTAGTACACACCAAGTCCAAGTCCAATTTTTGTATGAATATAAAAATAATATATCCTTGTTTCTTCATCTATTATTCATGAAATTTTTTGAGATTGTAATTTAACAAATAGAATAATAAGGAACCAAGTTATACTATGTTTTCTTGATATTTTTAATGCTTGCATGGTTTATCACTATGCACTCTAATATAGGTAACATGTACTTGCAACAAGGAGGACCCAAGTGGGGGCCATGTGGTTAAAATTAATCAACCAAGGCATAATACCTCTTGGAAAATATCAAGGGAGACCTCTTAATGGCCAAAGAATAATCAAATGATCTTTTAATGCTAGGTTACAAGTCAACAAAACCATCTATTTCAATTATTAAAGCAACACTATAAAGGAAGGGACCTCAGTTCTTAAGAGCTCACCATAAAAGTGTGTACGAGTCTTTGTGCATCCTAGGGTAGTCTTTGTGAATAACTATTTTAAGGTGGAAAAAACTATACACTGGGTTAGTGTATGACTAATCCAAAGTGAAAATTCCATATATACTATAAGTGCATGAAGCTTCCCCCAATACTCCAGTAGTTAGTGTAGTTGCACCACATGGAAAGTAGTTTACATATAAAGGTTGCCAAATGGAAAGTAGTTTACATATAAAGGTTGTCGCAAATTAAAGAATTTCCATCTAACGAAGAGAAACTTAACAAGTTCAACTTGATTAAACATAAGTTCAATTCTTCTATTCTAAATTAAATATAAAACTCTATTATGATGAAATACTAAATTGCTCGAATCCCAATGGCTTCGGATAGTTTCATATCATCTAATAAAGCATCCTTCCATGAAATGGGATGAGCAGACACTAGCCACGAAAATTGGAGGCCCGCCTCTAGACAAATTGTGCATAGTTATAAAACCAAAGCATATGTTTAAGGTTATTATGATATCTAAAAAAAATGATGTTTTCATTCTCATACACTTTTAACTAAAACCTTGTTTCAAAATTTAGTAAAATAAAACATTTTGTAGATCAAATGGATATGTACATCTTCAACTAACCTTAAACAAATTCTCTATAAAATTAGAAATAAAACTTAAAAAATATTATAACTTTCACCTCACTTATATGACAAATCATATATTATTCCATCCCTATAAATTCATAAATTATTCACAATTATAAATTATTCCCTTTCCATTTTCCTTGGCCGACACACAACTCTACCCAATTATTCCTTTCCATTTTCCTTGACACACAACTCTACCCAAAAGAAATATTCTCCCATGGCCCATATGTCTTTTTCCTTTCTATTCCAAAATAGCAAGTGGAGAAACTATATGTCTCAACCGTTAAAAACAAAATAATGGAACACCTTTACATTACCCCACAACTCCTTACTCATCATCGTTAGCACTCACCAAGATGAATGCATGCCACATCTTTTGTACCCACAACAACATGCTTTTTCTAGATTGACATACAATAGACGTTTGACAAAGAAATAAGAATTATCTTTTAGTACGAGTGTTCCATGGAAGGGTTAGAAAAGGATAAGCCCCATGAAAATGGCAAGCAAAATTACCTTTTCTTTTCCAATATTCATATATACGTTAAAAAAAACATGATACCCATCACACACTTAATTATAACTTAATTCTAACCGTTGAAATTCTTCTAAATAGTTATCCACTTGTTTATCCATCGCTTACTATGAATCAAAGGGATATTTATTTTTCTAACCGTTGAAATTCTTCTAAATAGTTATCCACTTGTTTATCCATCGCTTACTATGAATCAAAGGGATATTTATTTTAATGATTTTCAATGAATTAATGAAGTAATTACGGTTTATGTTTTGTTTTTTTAATGAGAAGGTGATATAATAATAATAATAATAATCTATTTTTAAGGTTATGGATTGGTAAAGTTTACTTCTTTTGGATTTGAACTTGTGATTTCTTAGGAGAAAACACATGTTCTTAACCATTAGACCCACTCACGCTGTATAAATAGGATAGGTGATATTATAAATATGTATTAAATTATATTGTGTGGTTTAAATTGTATTTTTAAATGTAAAAATGAATTCAGTTTATTGAAAATTTGAACATTTAAATTATACAAAATTAACTACTCAAATATACAAATTCAACAATTTTTTGCAAAATTTAAAACAAAATTAATCCAAAAATATCCTAAAAAAACAAACACAAATCTGTTAACTTAAAACATAAAACAGTTAGCCTAAGACATTAATGAAGAGTCATTGAAGAGTGTCTCACATGATCAAACTGTTATATTAATTATTAAAGAAAATAAAATCAGAAAACGTCCAATCATTACAATAAACTGCAACCCAGTTTGTTTTGCACATCTTTGGAAAGGAGTGGGCTAATTAGGGAGTAATCTTTCGTCTGGTACTTTTTTGGTATGTCTTTTTGCGGTGAGTTTTTAAATTTCTAACTAATAGAGAACTCTAATCGATTTTCTAAGTATTTGGGTTGGTTTAAAATGGGACAAAACTCCTAAAATAAAGTTCTAAAATGCATAAAACTTTATTCTATATGAAATTCAGCCTATCCCTGAAGATCTTAGCAGATTCCGACCCATTTTATTTTTTTACTAAAAAGCTGGTTGGTTGGTTGTTCCCAAGTTAACCTACTTCTCCCCCCAAGTTGACGGGCATATTTTATGACGTAGAGAAGCCCAAAGGCCAGTCGTGCCCACTGATTCGTGAAACGAATGAATAAACGAGACTATTTCCAATCAGCAACAGCATATAAGTATAAAGGGTGTGAATGCCACGGCGTGAAATGGGTCCGAAGAATCAGAGCCCTGGAGAATCTGGTACAGCCAGGACATTTATCTGTTCCCATTCTTATATTCCACAGCTTTGCGACCACCAATACGCTGGCTCATTTCTTCTATTATCAAAGTAGTCAACATCCCTTTATTCGAAGCCTACTCCTCGATCTTGCCGAGTCTTGGAGCGGACCTCTCAGGGGCTTTTTCTGTGGGCGCCTCCAAACTGCCTTTACCTGACGAATATGTTCTCCTACCCCCGCTCATCTATTTAGGAAGAATCGTCGTCTCACTTCGGTCATTGGCACCGAATATTTCTTTCTTCCTCGTCCCTACTCTGCTTCTTCTGCAACATTTCCCCTGGCTTTAAGTATAATATTGAAATCGGAATCCCAAGCTGGAGACTTCATGGTTTGTGAGGCCATTGTTCCTTAACCCAATTTGTGTTTCGATACAATTGGAAGTTCTCTTTTTCCAGCAAAATGCAGAGTATTTCCGCCTTCTCACCGTCTGTTCGCTCCAGGAGGTTGTTCGAATATCGGAAGATATTGCAGCCATCTTCTCCTATCAGCACATCAATGGAGAGTCCAGAGAGCTCGCGGGAGATGACCAACGTAGCGAAAGCTAGTTTCGACTCGAGTTTAGCCATCATCCTCGCGGCGTTGCTCTGCTCGGTCCTATGCGCGTTGGGAGTCAGTGCCGTGGTACGCTGTAGACTGCGCTGCAGGCGATGGCTACTGGTTTCCGAGCCGTCACTCGTTGTGGGTGTGGAAGCAGCTAACACCGGCATCAAGAAGATCGATATAAAAGCACTGCCGACCACGGTGTACCGTAGGGGCTTCTCCAGCCCAGGTATGGATTGCCCTATTTGCTTAGCAGAATTCGTGGAAGGAGAAAAGGTGAGAATATTACCAGAGTGTTGTCACAGTTTCCATGCTGATTGCATAGACGCGTGGTTGGTTTCCAATCCCTCTTGTCCTTCATGTCGACATTCTTTGCTTTATGTGTTCTTGAAGAAATCAGCACAGCCAGCTGCTGAGACAGCCCAAAGCGCCAGAATGGATGTGGCCCAAAGAAACGAGAGTGTTGGAGTAAATCGTCTTGTTCAGTCTTTCCGTACTCCTGCTGATGGCACAACCATGGTAGCAGCTTCATCTCTGGATTCCATCCAGTCAAGCGCGTTAGAATGAGGTTATTTGCTTGAGGCTTGAAGACCATGAGTGGAAAAATTGCATAGGCTTGCAAGGGTGCGTTACAGGAATGACTAGAATCATCCCTGGGAGTGGGCTGATGACAAGGATTGAGCAGCACAGCACTGTTGCAGCTAGTGTACTTGAGAAGTTTGAGGCAGAGGCCAATACAATGTCATAGTCTGTAGGCATATGTAACATTGTTCTGAATCTTAAAATCTGTACAAATCCACATTGACTTAATAGAGGAAATTCTTAACCAGACATACCTAGATGACAAGCATTTGATGGTAGGAGTCAAGGAGGAAAATATGAGAACAAAAGTCAATAGCCAAATATGCCTATGATTATAGTAAAAGAGACATATCGCTAACACTAGCACCTGAAAGGTGTGTAGGCCAATTGATGTCATTACTGGAAAGATGGAAAACCTCCATGGTGAGACCGCAGTGCAGGCTGATGGAAAGATGGAAGAAAATCATTGGTGACAACGAGACATAATAACAACATTAGCGAGGAACGATTTGAATTCAATGTAATTTTTACATAAATGCCCAGGATCTAGATCTTTAACGACAGTAGATTTTTTTAAACGAACATATTTGCTGAGTACGATTCTAAGATTTTAACGCTTACATTCAGAGAATGCGATAGAGAATGACTCTATTTTCACGCTTACATTTGTTCTCCCACTATATACTTATCACACGGACAAAACCTATCCACTACTCTCATTATTGATGACATGTGGTTCAATCTGCATTTGGAGCGTTTGGATTGGCATTGTCACTTGTTGAGTCTATGGAGAGGGTACTGCTTGTGTTGGATGTTGATTCCTTGTCCTCAGTTAGCAGTGCCTGACTCATTCCTTGCCACTTTTCAGTTGCTGCATAACTAGATTCTGCTCCAGGTTATTTCCTGTTGATGGAGCAGTACAAACTCACGAGCAGTACAAACTCACGGTTTGTTGTAGGAGATTTTGGAAATAGATTGTAGAAGTTTTGAAGCTAGCCATTGTTTTTAGTGGACATCTAGTGGACACTCAACTCGGTATGATGATGGGTGGAGTACAATCTATTTCCAAAAGCTCTTAAAGTAATCATGATTAACTATGAAAACATACACACTCAAACTTATAATTTATTTCATTTGGATGAACATGAATTTGTATCATTACCTTAGTAATGTCTCTATTCATTTTCACATTGTGGCCTCTTCATGTTTTTGGGATGCAACCTTCATTTACTAGCATCTCTTCAGTTGTTGCATAACTATGCATCCTTCATTTACTAGCATCTCTTCAGTTGCTGCATAACTAGATTCTGCTCCAGGTTATTTCCGTGCTGATGGAGCAATACAAACTCACTGTTTGCTGTAGGAGCTTTTGGAAATAGATTGTAGAAGTTTTGAAGCCATCATTTCGAGTGGACACTCAACTCAGTATGATGATGGATGGAGTAAGAATCTATTTCCAAAAGCTTTTACAGTAATCATGACTAACTATGAAAACATACACACGCAAACTTACAATTTGTTTGATCTGGATGAACATGAATTTGTATCATTGGCTTAGTAATTCCTCAGTTCATTTTCACAGTGGCCTCTTCATTCTTTTGGGATGCAACCTTCATTTACTAGCATCTCTTCA
>ML786068.1:443401-459774 GCA_009831015.1 Picea engelmannii | reverse complement strand
GGATTGGTAAAACCCTAATTATAATAGGAAGAATGAGAAGTTGGCCCCATAATATATTAAAGGTGGTTATAACCACCCATAATAAGAAGTCGACCCTGCCAGTGAAAAGACACCTCCGTCCACACGTGCTAGATTGTATAAATAAAGAGGCTAGTGCCTCATTTGTACACACACACTCACTTGTTCATCAAAGCGCAAGTTTGGAGTTGCAGTTGGAGAAGAAGAAGAGAGAGAGTGAGGCACACTTCTTGGAGAGGACTTTCTGTATTTGTTTGAGTTATCTCTTGGCATTGTATTGGCTATCTATATTAAGGAAGTTTTTGCTGGGTTTTGTCCCCTATGAGGGTTTCCCAGGATAAATGATGTGTCTCTTGTGATTGTGTATTTCTCAGTGATCCTATCTATGCTATTGTTATCTAGTGAAATGCGAAGAAACCTAATAATAGCTTAAACCTTAACAACTATAGTGATGGTTGCAGGAGACAACATATTAGATGGTCTCTAGTTTGAGACTTGGAGCAGACTATCCAGATAAGAAGTTGTAATCACGACCGTATACATATGTACAAAAGAAGAAGAAAATGAAGAAGGGTACTTTTGCGAGATACAAAGTATCTCATATGGAGATTGATTGTAAGGAGTAGAAGGCTGCAAAGATGACCGATCAAATCCCTCTAGTGCAATTGATCACTCTTCGGATCATTAGGAAGAGTTAATAGAGCCATAAGGGCCTACCCAAAATCATTACAGTAACCAGGAAGAGACCAGCATGGTCCTGTGACACTTTGCAGGATGCAAAGCCATATAGCATTGACGAGCCATATCATGAGGAGCAGATGGCTCCACCAGTGGTGAGCGACTCCACCAAGTACCAGCTCAGAAGGAGCTAGAGTTCAGAGGGAGTCAGCCCTCACAATCCAGTAAGGAGGAGCAACCTCCCCAGGACCATTCATAGGAGACTTCAGAAGAAATCATCACATACAAAGGGAGTAGATGGCTCTGGAGATTATAGAGACTCAGAGTGAGCTTGATCTCAGCAAGAGTCGGTGGTTTAAAGACTTTCATTCAGAAAGTATTCCTCCTCAGATTCAGATGGGAGAGAGAGACATCTTCCAAGACTGACAGACATGTGCCATGAGTTGAGGAGGCTAAATCGAAGCTTCAGAGGCTTCGAGGAGATATGATACCTCCTGGGACGATTCTCTAGTTTCAGTGACAGAGGAGGAAGCCAGTCAGAAGGACTGGAATATGGATCTTTTTCCTTGAGACCAGAAGGGAAGTCATTGGTGACTTCCAAATTGATCTACAATATCAAACATGCTGTTGATGGTAGCATAGAGATGTACAAAGCCTGATTTGTGTCCAGAGGATTCTCCCAGCAAGAGGGAGAAGACTATGATGAGTCACCTGCTCCAGAAATCAAAAGAAGTATACATAGAGCAACCATAAGATACATAAGGAGTCTCGTGTCTGCAGATTGAAGAAGGCTTTGTACAGGCCTAAGTAGGCACCTAGGGCATGGTATGCCAGATCAGACAGTTTCCTGATGAGCTTGGGCTTTACTAAAAATATGTGGCAACATGTTCATCTTATGCGAAGCAGTGTGGCTTCAGAAGCTGATTACAAGATTGTTTGATCTCGAGTTGGAGGCGACCTGTATCTTTTGTGACAACTAGAGTTGCATGAAGTCGTCAGAGAACCCTGTGGTCTATGACATGTCGAAGCATATCGAGATTAGATATTACTATATCAGGGATATGGTGCAGAAGGGAGCAATGAGGCTCCAGTTTTGTGATTACAGAGGATCAGGTTGCAGACAAGTTTACCAAGCTACTGTCAAGGATAAAGTTGAGTACTTCAGTGACAAGCCTGGCGTGGTCCCTTTTTAGAGGGAGTGTTCTCATCCAACATGAAAAAGGGTTGGCACTGAGACAGGTGGAACTCATCCAGCATGAAAAAGGGCTGACATTGAGTGTTCTCATCTAGCATGAAAAAGGGATGGCACTGAGACAGGTGGAACTCATCCAACATGAAAAAGGGATGGCACTGAGACAGGTGGAACTCATCCTGCATGAAAAAGGGCTGGCACTGAGTGTTCTCATCCAACATGAAAAAGGGCTGGCACTGAGACAGGTGGAACACATCCAGCATGAAAAATGGTTGGCACCGAGTGTTCTCATCCATCATGAAAAAGGGCTGGCAGTGAGACAGGTGGATCTCATCTAGCATGAAAAAGGGTTGGCACTGAGACCGAGGGTGAACATGATCAAGTACTGATGCATTGTAGGGTAGTGGATGTCCTGTGGACATGTTGTAGCTATTGAGAGCTACCAATAGACCTTGGATGCATGGGGTGAAGTCATGTTGCACTATGGATATCCTGTGTGGCTATGGATGTGTTTGAGACCACTACATGAAGAACATCTTAGTTAATACCTCCCTAGCTAAGAGGGAGTGTTAATGTTTTGGTAGTTGCGGGAGGTATTAACCTCCACGTGTAACCTATGACTTAGAATAGAATATTCTGGAAGCAAGTGAACCATTAAATAGATGCATGGAAACCTTAGAATACAAGTCGACCTAGAAGAATAAATAATATTAGAATATTATCTTCCAAAAAGACAAGTTGTTTCCACAGGAAAAAAGATAAACAAAAAATATAATTACCAGAAAGTTAGGTCGGCCCGGCTAGAAAAGTCACTAGATAGATTAATATAAATAAAGGACGTTTTAGCTCATTTGGATACTTAGTTATTGCGCAAGTCTTTTGGAGAGCTGCAACTGCAACTAGAAGGAGGAATAAGGGCGTATGGTCATCTCTTGGTCTTGGTCTCTCTCTAGCGCTATCAAGTAATATTCTTGGTGATTCGCTTGGTGATTCTCTTGGTGATATTCTTGCTAAGTATGGCGCAAGTTTGAGAGAGTAGTGCAGCTGCAGCTGCTGCAGTTGTGTATGGTACTTGTTCTGTGGATATGGAGACTCTCTCTCTTGTGCGCTATCCCTGGAGAAGGAGCGCTCTACTTGTCTTGAGTTGTTGCTGCAGTTAGAAGCTAGGGTTTATCTGTTGGTTCTGGAGTAGGCTTGCCGAAATTATTCTATGTAAAGGTTAGGGTGCTCAGGGGTGGCCTTGTGCCTATGGTTGGGTGACAATGAAGTGATATTGTCTATGGTTAAACGAGCATACCAAAATTTTAACACCTCATTTGACATTGAAAGTACAATGATCATTATAAGCACTCATGACTTGCGAGTTGCTAAATTGATGGGTTATTGAAAGTCTGACCCTTCTGAAATTATATAATATTTGATGTCTTGCATAAATGGCAAGTGAATTAAAAAAATTATCTTTTGTTTGAAGGGTGATTTTTGACTTGTACAATGGGTTTGAACCCCTTGGAAGGGGTGGGAAGGGTTAATCTTTGATCATTGCTTGCGATCTTGAAATCAATTTTGATAAAGCTCAATCATGTTTACTGGTGAAGAAATATTTGTTTATTTGAAGTTAGCTTGGGTTCAAGATCTACATTAGGAGAAGCTCTTTAAAAACTTCTTGACAATATAGTTATTATCATTTTGAAACACTGCTTATAGTAACTTACAATTGTCCTTTGGCTTAACTACTGTGCTAAGAGGGGCATTTATATGCTGTAAAAATCACCCAGAACATGAACCTGGTCTTATCCACACCTGGATGGTATATTTTGTACTTCTTTATAGTGGTTTCCCATATGCCTAGGCCCTATTTCTAGTCCCGCTACCATAAACCTGGATCTTTAGTGACTTTTGGCTGAATTTGAAATAGGATAYTATCCTTGACTTTGTGAATGACGTTAAGATTGTATGATGTTAATTTGGAATCAGAACGTAGCTTGTATTATTTTTCTAGGCAAGGCCTTTGGCTTTCTCTTGACCCCTGCWTGGGGGTTCAACTGACCTCCTTGTTGAGACTCTTTAGGAGTTTCCATTCCAAGCCACAAGATGTACACCWRTAGACCARTARATGTATCRGTTCTAGGCGGTCCCAGAGTTAGGCTACCCCCTTCAAAACTAGGCTTCCATCGAGTTCCCTCCCCATCGCCTTTGATGTTAGGAGAGATGTCCTTCCTCACTCTTGCGGCCCTTGCACAAGGATCATGCAACCAAGCCCCCTTTGCCCTTGTTTGTCACTCCTTGGAGGATATCATTTGCTAGTGAATTGGCTCGTTCACAGTGATTGAAGACTGTGATGGGGAACCATCTTCTCGGCCCCCTCACTTGTACTTGGCAGCCAATTCTAATGGGCCTTGAGATCCTCTCTACTTCAACATCGAGTCTTTTTACTTTCTAGCATCTTTCTTGTACATCTTATATTCTCTTCTAGCTAGATATTTAGCTTTTCCATTGTCGAAATGTGCTACGAATTGGCCCTTTTTTGGTCGCTCAAAATAACAGGAAGGGAAATCGATTTTTTTGGCCTGAAATTCGGCAAGAATTATTTTGGATTGATGGAATTGTGGATATCAGACGTTGGCATTGCACAATTTGGTTGCAGTAGGGGTATTTGAGGGTGCTGAATCCATTGCAGCAGAAAAAACAACACTTTCTCCTTTCGTCATAGAGTTCAGGGATTTCGATTTGAACTAGTTGAACTTGACCAAGCACCTTCTTGAGACGTGGAAAACATTGTGGATGCGACAATTGTCTGGCAGTTCTAATCCATAAGCTACTTGGCTATTTTTTTTGTTAATTCGAAAAGGTCCTTAGAATTTAGGAGCTAATTTGTTCTTCGCTTGTTGCTTAAGGGATAATTGTTTGTAGGATCGAAGTCTTATAAACACCCAATTGCCTTCTTGAAACTCTCTTTCTGACCTACGTTGGTCTGCTAGTTTCTAAGCATTTATTTATGATTTTGGTCTAGCCATCTGTCTGTGGATGGTAAGCTGAGTTCATATTAAGGGATATTCCTGTTTGTTTGCAAAAATATTTCCAGAAATTCCCCTTAAATTTTGCATCCCTATCATTGACGATACCTTTGGAAAACCATGTAGTTTATAAATGTTTTCTCAAAGACATCTGCAATTTGTTTTGTTGAGTCGGTTTTCTTTACTACCATGAAATGTGCATATTTGGTTACTCTGTCAACCACGACAAAATTTTTATCCTTTCCATCAGACATGGGTAGCTCTTCAATAAAATCCATAGAGATTTCTTCCCATTTTTGGTGAGGAATGTGTAGAGGATGAAGTAGCCCCAAAGTCATAACATTTCATTTTTATTTCTTTGACATATGTCACATTCGACCACAAATTTTTGAATATCCTTATGTATTCCCTTCCAATAGAATGATTGTCATGCGTTATAGTAAGTTTTGAAAAAGCTTACATCGCCTGCTGCTGGGGAACTATGTGACTCCTTTAAGACTTTTATTTTAAATTTTGAAGATGGACTTGGATAGATTCTGTCCTTATACCACAACATGTCATTTTTCCATTCAAACTTGGGGTTTTGGTCCAAGCTGTTGATTATTGAATCAGACTCAGGATCTTTGGCATATTCAACTCGGATTTCATCTAACCAATCAAGAATCACTACTGTTGTTGCATATGCCGTTACTTCGTCATCCGTTCGAGATAGTGCATCAACGACTACATTGTCCTTCCCTTTTTTATGTATTATTTCTATATCAAAGGTGGAAAGCTTTTCCATCCATTTTTGTTGTTCGGTGGACAACATTTTTTGCCGTAGTAGGTATTGAAGACTGTTGTGATTCGTACGTATCGAGAATTTGCTTCCTAAGAGATATTGTCGCCACTTAGCTAGTGCGTGCATAAAGGCTAGCATTTCCTTATTATAGGTGGACTTTAAATCTTCCCTTTTGTTGAGATTTCGACTTTCAAACGCTATTAGGTGGCCATCTTGCATCAACACTGCTCCTATTCCAAATACCGATGCATCGCACTCTACTACAAAGGGTTCTGTGAAATCTGGTGTTGCTAAGACAGGTGCAGATGACATAACGCTTATTAATGTTTCAAAACATTCTTCTGCATTATTATCCCATTTGAAGGAGTTTTCTTTAATAGGTTTGACAAGGGTGTTGTCAAATGAGCATAGTTCTTGATAAATCTTCGATAATAACTTGCTAATCCAAGGAATCCCCTTAGTTTTGATATGTTTTTTGGTTTGGGCCATTGCGTGATTGCCTTGATTTTATTGGGGTCCACCTTGACTCCTTCTTGGGATATGATATGACCAAGGTATTCTACTTCCTCTTTACCAAATGAACATTTTGATATTTTTGCATAAAATTGATTTTTTTCTAAGAGAGAAAGCACCTACTCTAAATGCTTCATATGTTCCTTCCAAGTTTTACTGTAAATAAGAATGTCATAAAAAAAAACCAACACGAACTTTCTTAAGTAGGGTTGAAAGAGTTGATTCATAATTGCCTTGAAGGTAGCAGGGGCATTGGTTAACCCAAATGGCATCACCTTGAACTCATAGTGATCATCGTGTGTTTGAAAAGCAGTCTTTGCCACATCTTCTAATCTTACTCGGATCTGGTAGTACCCTGACCTTAGATCCAATTTTGAAAAGTATTTTGCTCCGTGGAGTTTGTCTAACAGTTAATCTATGAAGGGTATAGGAAATTTGTTTTTTATAGTTATTTTATTTAACCCTCGATAATCTATGCATAGTTTGAAGGATCCATCTTTTTTTCGAACCAGGATTACTGGTGCTACATATGGGCTTCTGTTTGTTGTAATAACTCCACATTTTAGTAGGTCTTGAATTAGTCTTTCTATCTCCGTTTTATGGTGGTGCGGATATCGATCAGGTTTGATGTTAACTGGTGTTGAATCTAGTTTAACCTCGATTATATGCTCTATCTTTCTTTCAGGTGGCAACTTCATAGGTACATCTTGGAATACCTTGTCGTATTTTTGTATTAATGCTCGAATCTCTAGATGTTGAGACTGGACCATTTCTGTTGCTAATATCTCCATCTGATGACACCATGCCACATAAGTTGGTGCTCCTTTTCGAATTAGTTTCTCCATTTGTCGTGAAGATATAATTTGGGTGGGAGGTGGTTGGAATTTGTATAATTTATATCTTCTTCCTTCCCATTTGAATTTTATAAATTGTTTTTGGTGATTTGCAGAATAGGTCCTCAATGTTTGTAACCATTGAATTCCTAGGATGACGTCTACTACCCCAAAGGTACTGTGTAAAATCCAGATTCCAATTCATAATCTTCTATCTGAAGCTTGACCTTGTGACATTTTCCCACTCCATCAATTTTTTTGCCATCTTCCACCATTACTCTTATATTTGATGCTGGATACATGAATAGGTTTAATCTATTCGCAACATTTATATCTATAAAATTATGGGTGCTCCCTGTATCTACTAAAATGGTGACATTCTCCTTTTTTACGTGCCCTCTTCTGGTTCTGTATTGGGGGAATCACTTTCCTCTTTACCTTCGTTATTTGAGTTACTTTCAGATGTGTCTGAATCTTTCTTTGCTTCACAAGTATACAATTTTTTACTATTGCATTTGTGCCCAGGTGACCACTTGTCTCCACAATATCGACATTTGTTTTCCCATTTCTTATTTGAGTCCTGATGCCCGCCTTCACTTTCCCTCAAATGAGGTGGTACATACTTGTTATACTTGTCTGCAGAGTATTTCTTTGTTCTATCATCTGGATATTTATTTAAGTTTTCTGGACTTGTGAATGATGGCTTATTGAACTTGTTTTTTTGCTCAATTAGCCTTGCTGCGTGTCTAGTATCCTCGATAGTTTTAGGATTCCATAGTTTAATTTCACTACGGATGTAGTCCTTCAACCCACAAATATACATTTTTAACAATTGTTCATCAGTGAATCCACTTTGCCTTGTTGCCAGCACCTCCCATTCGTGTGAGTCGTTTACACTTGCCTTCTACTTAAGATGCACAATCTTGTTAAATAGGTCATCATCCTCTTTGTCATGGAATCTTTTTAATAGGGCAGCTGTGAAGTTTTTCCAATGGAAGGAACGAGCGTCACATTTCCTGGACCACCATAAGTACCAGTCATAAGCTTCTCCTTCTAAACTATTAGATGTTGTTATTATCTTTTCTTGTTTGCCCAGAGGGGGGTTTGATTCAAAAATACCGTCCATTTTGTTGATCCAGACAATGACTCCTCTATGGTCCTTACTATTGTATTTTGGTAACTCCTTTTTAAACTTTTGGTAATCTCTATCTTGAAATTTGTGCGTATTTCTTGAAAATATTGGCTTTGATCCTCTAAATTTTGCGATCCGGGACTTTGTGGTGGTCTTTGATAGGCTAAGGGCTCTGCGCATAATGTGTACATTCGTTTGGTCAATTGATCAATTCTCGTGATCTGTGCATTAAGCATCCTTGTATTTTTGTCCTTGCCGTTACCCCTCATTCTTAAATAACTATTCCATCGCTCCTCTGACGTGTTTATTAATGTGTCAATTCTGTCTTCTTTTTGTAATAATTTATCGATTTTTTCCAATAGTGCCTTTTGTCCTTCGCTGAATTCCTCCAGACTTTTTTCGACTTTACCGAGACGATATTTAATGCTGTTTATTTCCCTTTTACGGTTAATTTCTTCTTGTGTCTCCTTTTTCTTTTTCCTGCTTCCTTCCATATTTTATTAATTTTTTAAATATAATTCTCTGGGAAAAGAAATTTAATGATAAGTCTTATACAAGGTGTTTTGTTTTATAATATAAGTTACTTTATTAAAATAAAGTGAATTTTTTTTAGATTAAATGACTTAATAGAAGGATACGACTTTTTTTTGAAAAGCCACGAGTGTGAATTAAGGTAGATGATTTGGAGGATACGGCAGCAGTGGGGACAGGGACAGTAAAAAAACTGATCGTGGAAAAAGGTATGGCAGCAGGCAGCAGTGATGTAGCTGCAGCGACTGAACAGGTGGGTGGACGGAACGTACGGGACAGGTACAACAGGACGAGACAGATACGGCAGCAGAAGTATGGATTTACAACGGATTGTGGCGGATAGCGTACAGATTAATGGTACAGCGAACATGTATGTTCTATAATCAGCTTGCTGGCTGTATGATCACCGGATTTAACCCAAGTTGCCAAGGAGTTGCTCTGATACCACTGTAACAAGAAGACTTGTTATTTAAATTGGAGACAGAGTATTTCTGTATTGATGAATGATTGAATAAATGAATAATAGATGATTACAATCACCCTCGTGACGGTTGCTTTATAGCATTGACTGGTCACGAGGTTGAAGAGGTACGTGCCTCTTGACTTTTCAATTATTTAATTAATTATCTTTTATATTATTATTCTATTTATTATAATACATTTATGTTTGTGACATTGCTTGATCGGATTCCATTGATGGCAAACTGGAAAAGGTTGAAAACATAGAATGTTTAGCCTTCTTTAGCTTTTAGCTAGATACTCAGGTTTGTATCTCTTTCTGCTTTTAGCATTGATCCAGGAGTTGATTTCAATCTCCCACTTTGTACTTTCACCGAATGTACCCTTTTAGTCCCTTTGAGCTACTTTTGTTATCATTTGTTGGACATTAATAAAATTATCTTATCTTATCTATTTGAATCCCATAAAAGGAATTTTAGCATTTTCATGAGAATAAGGCTTGAAGTTATATAATCTCCTATGCATATTTTCCTGATACGTTCTTACAATTCTTTATGCTGCAAATGCCTTACCTGGGATAGCTACATCTGTTCAATTAAAGGCAGGCTTCCAGTGAGTTCTTCTTGCAAGGTCAGTAGAAGGATATAAGAACCAATTTTATCAAGCGTTGTCAGGAATGAACTTATATGATCATTGCAGAGGCCCATTGATGCCTTGAAAGGTTTCTTATTCTTTCCAACCAGAGATTATGCTTTTGTTCTTTGAAGTTTGCGTTTGTTTCTGCTTTTAGTATTGAACAAGGGATGCCTGCTTAAGTTCATTTTTGCTGTTAACTGTTGTTCATCTTTTTGATGAAGGCTGATTGATCACAATGGAGTCAGTTCCTTTTCCAGTGCTCTTAGTGCTTTCCAGTTCAACAAGTGAACTGTGTTGTTATGTGAGAAACATGGATACACAATCAGATTGTGAGAATTTATAAAATCTCAGAATTATTTGTTTATATTTTTTGTTCGTTATTTAATTCAATTTTAGACAATGAGAAATGATGAGCTGTTTATTAACTACTTTTCCGATAAATTTATTGTTGATCAACTAATTTTGGACATAAAGAATGCCCAAACACATTCAAGGGAACATGAATAATTAAGTTTGCTATTAACTATTTTAGTTTAGTGATGCATAATTTGTTCTTCTTTAATGCACTGATGTGTTAACTATCTCAAGAGTTGTAGGCTATTGATTTATTTTTTCATTTTGTGTGCAGTCACTGTTCTTTGCAGGAGATTAAAGGAACAAGCTGTGCAGTTGCAAGTGCCAATACAGGCAATCATTCCACTGCGAACAGCTGTTCGGAAACTTCAACTTTCTCCCGAGCATTTGACTCCTCTGCACCCAGACTTTTTGCTTGTATGTTTGTTGGCTAAATGCTATAAAGCTGCATTAAGCATTTTGGAGGAGGACATTTTTGAGATTGATCTACCGAAGGATTTCATATTGTACTGCTATTATGGGTAAGAATTCATTTTCATTACCTTTTAAGCATACAATGTGCAGTGCCTGTCTTTGCATCCATAGATGTTGCTAGGAAATACTAATGTCTCTGTTTCACCTTTCTTCTAATATTTATCAGGAAGCTTGTTGAATAATTTGATTTGTACGCACTATCGATGGGTCAATTGAAAATTGTCATTTTGAAGGCTGTTTTAAGTAAACAGAAAGCACACTTATTAACAGACAGTAAAATCAAATGGTGTATCTAGATTCTAGCCAACAATGTCCCATGAAAATTCTTTTCAAGGAACACATCTATTTTGCTGGTTAATTTCCAAAAAGTCTTTGTATAGATAGATATTTTCTTGGAACATGAACTATTGCAGCCTTGATAGGAAAAAGGCAATATTGTTTTTGTGCGACACAGTCACTGCAAGTATACTGCTTTTTATTCATAAAAATTGGTTCTCCTTCGTCACACTATGTGGACAATCTGTCCTTCTAGTTGTTTAGAAGCCAACATGAATGACAATATGTTTTAACTTTTGAGGTCTTCATAATGTTTTTGAGACATGATGTGGGTTGTGTAGGTTTGCTAAAAACATGTCTGTATCAAAAGTGAAGACACGATATTCTCTTTATAAATTTATAGTCATAAATATAGTTTTGCTTTATCCTTGATAAGTTATATAAGATGAGATAATTTTATTAATGTCCAACAGATGACCACAAAAGTAGGTCAATGTCAGTATATCCAGAGCAGTACAAAAAGTGGGAGTGCAGAACCAGCTCCGATAGCTATGCTAACAGCAACCAGAAAAAAAATACTAAGAACATAGCTAAAGGACTAGCTCAGAGAAAAGAGACACAGACCTAATGAATACATGAATCCATGATTGACAACTCATGAGGAATATATCAAGAGGAGCTGGAACTAAATGCAACGTTTGATATACAAAGATTGTCCTTTGGGAAAATCTGTGGGCTTCTTTTGGGTTTTAAGCCTCCCATAGCTGTCAATGGGGACAACCCCCTGAAGATGGAGGCTTTATTGTGTTAGAAGTTTCAAACTACAGTTGTCTAATATGAGTATGAACTTTGTTGAATACTCATCTCTCTCTCTCTCTCTCTATATATATATATATATATATCACTCAATGCAAAATACTGTTTGGGCAGCAAGGAATGCTGGCAAATAAACAATTAATGATTGGAATTGCTGCCATCTGATAGCAGAATCTGGCCAAGTGAGATGATGAAAAGGATATATATATATATAGTTCAGAGATCCCTTAAAGAAACATTATCGTTGCTGTAGGAAAATCAGTAGTAGTATGTCACATAGTTTCTGTCTGTCACTCGTGTAGGAAATTTCTATGTAGATACCAGATTCTAGCTTTTTTTTAACAACTGTATTTGAATGTATTTTTTGCCTACCTAGTCAGTAGTCATAAGCCATCATCTCTAGAACATTTAAAAAGTTGGTTGTCTCCATGTAGGATAGGTTAGTTAGAATATAGGAGCACTGCCATTTCTTTGAGGCTTAATCACTGAAAAAGCATGGCTGATCTGAGGCCCATAGTACCGTTAGATGCATGTTTTGAAATCTTCTCAAAACTACTTTGCTATAGATTGGATCATTGGATACACTTTCAAAAAGAATCATTTTAAAAGGAGTAGAATGTCTTTGTCCAAGAAGCAAAATTCTATAGAAGTTTACAATAGTGGAAAATACACTACATCTAGTTTACTGCTCCAAGTACAAGGGGAATTCCAATTCTACTTCTTATCCATGATCCCCAAGAAAGAAGCTCCTGAAGGAATTAGCGAAACACTGAATTAAGACTGACAACACTTTGCAATGTATCTAAAACAATCTTCTACAGATAACCAGCTAGAGACTTTGAAAACAATCATTTTGATAGAGCAACATCATTTGTCTAATGAAGAATCATCAAGACAATTTTAAAATGGTTCAAGTCTCAAGAGTATTGTACATATTAGTTAGAGTAGTAGTAATAAGATCCGAAATGTGACTCCAATTCACATGTCTAATAGCAGAGTTGCCATATAATGTGTTTATCTCATTATTCATCCATAAACTGGAATTTTGTTTTCATCTTGGATAGAAATGGGTCAGCATTTCTTGTGCAAATTTTCTAATGCCTGAAATGACATTTCGTCTTCTATTTCTTTCTGCCTTTAGATCTGAAGGTTCCATATGAGGATTTCCATGATGTCTTGTGGGACGGTTTTCTGTCCATTCAAGCAAAAATATAATCTAGTGTATCATAAGCAGGAGGTTGTCTGGCTCTTTCCCAGGATAGTCCAGACTGGTCCTCTTAGCCCATGCCATTACCAGTTGATATCATCAGGCTTGGCATTGGTGCTTTCATAGTGGTTGATGGGGCTGCAGACCCCTTCCCTGATTTTGATTCAGATTAGGGTCTATCTCTTCTCTTGGCCTTTGCTCATCATCCAATCAACCTTCTCTGATACAGTAGTTTTTGTTCTTCATAATCAACCTAATTTGGTCGTTTGTGGACATTAATCTGATTGTCTCTTCTTTCTTTCTTGCTATATTGACATTCATTATCTATAATTAACTCTGCTCTGCACCACAAGTCAACGGAGAACAAAAAAATTTAACCATAGAGTACTTCTGTTTAACCTTGGGATATCACTTAGAAGAAACTATTATGTAAGCAAGTTCCACTGGTCTATGCCTCGAACAAATGAAGGGCATGTTTATTACACTAGGTGGGTTATATTTGCAAGGGTTAATGGCCATGTATGCTAATTTTGCTATTGTTGGCTGTCACGGGAATTTTGTGCCCTATAAGCCCAAAAAGGTTTTATCTTCATTTGATTATGAGAAATGTAGCATGGGTTCGAGGGTAGACTGTGTCAGCTATGAGTAGAGGGTACCTGGTAAGGATCTCGAGTCTTTGGGTATGCAGTACAGGGTATAGCTAAGATACATTTTGTCAAAAAAATTTGGGCCCTAGCGAAAAGTTGCTTTCCTCTTGTATTAAAAGTTGAAATGTTCTGTTATTAGGAAATAGATGTTTTTGTTCTGTTAAATTTTAACATATGTTCTGTTAATATAATGCAGGGGAATGGTTTTTATTGGATTGAAACGCTTCAACAAAGCCCTAGAATGTTTTCAGCATGTGAGTGGGTAACATGCTCTCAAGTTGATTCTGCTGCTTGTTTTCTGCTTAAGCATTTTTGACAACTACTGTTGGATTATTGGAGTTGCCAATTATGTTGTGTTTTGTGTAGGCTATTACAGCCCCAGCGACAACTTTGACTGCAATAACTGTGGAAGCATACAAAAAGTTTGTCCTAGTTTCTCTCATTCACACTGGTCAGGTTAGTTCTTTGATTCCTAGTTTCATTAATGTTAATATATAGCATGCTGCTACAAAATACTTAGTTTACATCCACAATTCTGTGTTGAAGTGTGTTAAACAAATGATATTTCATTCAAACCAAGGTAATTGTGCTAAACAAACCTTGTTCCTTTCAAAGTCAATCCAAGATTTTTGTCACAGTGTGACAAATTGATGCCATCCCTGCTCATAGAAACAAAGGTGTTAAAGCTGATCAGTTCTCCAATAGGACATCCACATAACCTGTGTAGGTTCTATACAGACATACAATATTAAATGAAAATGAACTAGCGAGCTTATGGAATGCAGTCAATAATATGTCATTATAGCAATATTGATTCTTGTAAATCATCTATAAGATGTTATAGCCTGTGAAAATTTGTTGAGAATATGGCAACTGATACTTTTGATTTGTTCATTCTTCTTTCTCTTTATTTCTCTTATAGCTGACTTTTGTTTTCTCAAAATTTATTACAGGTTCCAGCATTCCCAAAATATACACCTGCTGTTGTCCAAAGAAATTTGAAATCTTGCACTCAGGTATATGCAGTCATTGTTGTACATACCACAGACCTGATTCATGTTTTTGTTCAAATATGCCAATAATTAAATTGGTTAATTTACATTTTTCAATTATTTATGAAATGTTTTTTCCTATTTCAAGTACAATAAGTCTTTATTGTATTTCTGTATGCATTATTTTTTAATAGATGGCTTTTGCATGTTAGCAAACCTTGTGCCGTTATACCTGGAAATTTTCCAAATATGGGAACTAGTGCAAAATAACTAGGAAACACTCTGGGAACTAGTGCAAAATGACTAGGAAACACTCTGGGAACTTGTGCCAACCATTTCCTATAGGGGAACTTCCAGGAAATGTTTCCTGGCATTTTCTAGTACAGAAGGGGAATTTCCAGCCCCGGAAGAATGGGTTAAAAAAATTCCTAAGTGGCATGGTACTCACCCCCTAGTAGAAAATGGAAAACAAGGAAACCATAATGAAATATATGAAAATAACAGCTGTAAAAAGAAACTAAGATATACAGTTTATGAAAACACAACCGATTTTTTTCTAATATTTATGCATATTTTATATACATATATCTGTATAATTTCTCTATTTCATAAATTTTTTTGCTCATCTGTGGGTATTATTTCCACAGGGAAAAAATCTGTATATTTTTGTAGCAAAAATATACAGGTTGCAGCTCCCTGTTGGAGCTCATATACAGGTCAAGAAGACTCTGCTGAACCTTTGCTGCCAAAATAGCAAAAGGTTTCAAAAGATCCTTACAATCAATAACAATTCAAATACATGAAAACTGTTTCATTTTTCACAATTGGAACTCCATAGATATGAGTTCCTCTCCCTCGCTGTACTCGTAGATCCCGCACGCACCAGACGGAAGGGCCAAAGCCTCTTTGGAAAGGGTAGCAGCTTGAGTATTTAACTCTCTGTATATATGGTTACAGGAGTACCATTCGAATGCATTTAAGTCTTGACGTATGTCCTGCAATAAAAACTTTAGACGGATATTATTCATAGAAATTTTTCCGTTCACCCAATCTACTACCAGTTTGGAATCGCTGAAAATCTGAATTTTCCTGATTCCTTTCGCATTGAACTCTAGCAGCGTCCACAAGCCAATGAATTCAGCCCTGGTGTTTGTTCCTCTACTGGGGGAATATCTGAGGTGGGCAAAATGTCAAGAGGAGAAATGGACAACAATGCCAACGCCACATCTAGGCGGATGACCCTGTGAGCTGCTGTCAAAGAAACCCCACGGCACACCAGCCAAGAGGTTGGGCTTAATGGGAAGTCTAGTCTTCTTTTCCTTAGCCTCTGACTTGAACTCCTTAGCAATTTTTAATACCAGACCAGCGACTGCTTCAGCAGGAAGAGCTTCATCTTTGAATATGCCAGAATTGCGTGCCCACCAAATGGAGTGAACGAAAATGCAGGGTAAGCCCTCAAATAACTTAACGCCTTTATCCGAAAGCCAGCTCTTGAAGCAATCTTCGAGAGAGTTGTTGTTCCACTGAAGAGTGAATCCCAAATTGTCCTTGATGATGGACATCACATGAGTTGAGAAGGGACAAGATATAAACAAATGCGAGGCTGATTCCGTTGCACGCATACATAGTTTACAAATGCTGGGACCATCCAGCCTTTTTTGACGCAATTGTCCCACATAAGGAGCTTGTCGCTGATGGCTAGACAGGACGTAATCTTGCACTTAAGCGGGGCCTTGAGCTTCCATATAAGAGCCCACCACCATTTCCTTTCAGTGACATGAATGTGCTGAAATTTGAGTTCTTAAACAGATAACAGTAGT
>ML786068.1:389210-399704 GCA_009831015.1 Picea engelmannii | reverse complement strand
TGGTTAAAAAAATAATTTTGATGTATATTAATTATGATTTTATATAATTAGCCATGAAATCTGTGAAATTGCACTTATAATATGTGATTGCACCCCATATTCATATATAGCAACATCAAGATTGTCCTTAATTAATAATAATATTTTGTAATTTTTAAATATAAAAAAAAAGAGCCATATTGCCTCATAAATTACCATTGCAGTATGTTTTGATTATTTGCTTTGACATTCTTGGAGGAGTATGTCTACAAGTTTATGAATGGGCTTTGAAATATACAAATTAAAAAAAGTTATATTTTCCTACATTGTCGTAAACCAAGACAATTTTGGACATGTCTTCAACAATTGTGTAACTTCAAAGCTATCGCCAACTTAATTGTGGATATGTTATCAACAATTTTATAGCTTCAAAACTATCACCAATTTAAATACATAAGGTAAGTTGGTTGCTGAAAAGATAAAAGCAAACTTAAAATGGAATGAAGATGCCCAAGTGCCAAAATGTTCTTAAGAAAAACAAGCGTTGGCTTGCACAATCATCGTTTCTTAGATAGCTATTGATTCCATCGGGCTGTATCAATCTAATTGTCGATCATACAATTTAATTTAATTTAATTTTTTTCCAAAGGAAAAATGTATTTATATTCAAGGTGAAAATAAATATATTTATATGGTGTATGAATACAATTAAAATTGATCGTCCAAGTAGAGGAATTTAGAGAAATCTATTCAGCTAGACTTGTCAATCCTTCTAATAGTTTCTTCACCAGGAATACTCCACCTATAGTAAAATTCCAAAACAACCATACCATAAGTTACAAAGACAAAGACTTAGTAATTAAAACTGACATATAACAGAGTCATAACATATTAAATGTCCCGAAGCATGAATTGATTGTGAATCAGTGCCCCCCCATCATCAAATCCGATAGTACGGTTTGATTTTTAGGAAACCAAGTGCCTTCCTTAGAGAGCTTGTCTGCTATTTGGTTCAATTCCTTGAAGATATGACAAAATTCAATTTGAACAAATAAGTCAATTGTAATATCCCCCGGTAGTGCCCTAGTTATATTATGAATTGTAATCATGTTTTGTAGGCTGGTGAGCCGAGTATTGATAAGCTGGTGGGCTTATGTGTTTATTAGGCTGGAGAGCCTAAGTGTTAAAGGCGAGGAGCCTATTTTTGTATATGTAATTATGCAGAACATTAATAAAGATTAAACATCGTTGTGTGCAGACTGACCACGAAGAAAGATTGATGGGGGACTAAGCTTCCACAAGGTGGGTAAGGGAAAGGGGGATAAAAGGTTGGAAAGAGGGGCTAATTTTAGGGGATTAAGTCTTTGGGAATATTAATAATTTATTATTGTTCCAAAGTGGCGTGAAAGGTATACTTTTATCCTAAGTTCCTGGAAAAAGGGAACGCATACTTGATGGAGTGCATGTAGCTTCATGGGCGACATGTGTTGACCCAAGCACATGCAATTTAACCCAAGAATTGAGCTGTGATGGGGGTTCGTCCTCCATTCTGGCGTTCTCTATCTGAACCGTGTTAACTCTGCGTCTGATCTCTACATGCATGCTTCACGCAACTCTGAAACCTGAAATTGTTATGTTTTCCTGAGAAGCCGACACATCCTCTGTATGAACCATTTGAGTCTGTGTTCGAATTTTGCATTGATTCCTGGTCACGCACCCTGAAAACCCATGGCAAAACCGAGGACTGAGCCATGTCTCTTGTGCGTCTTGTGAACCCAGTTTATCCGCCCTTGCAAAGCCGGGTCCGTACCTGAACCATTCATGGGTTGCTGCCCTCTGTTTTCCTGAGTGCTATTGAACAAATGTTGTTATCCTTACCTTGCGGGAATTGAGTTGAACGGGTTGAAGAAGAAGGTTGTCAAGCTCGTGGAGAGAAGAGGCAGGTTGTTAGGCCTGTGAGCAACTCTTTCTAGGTGAGAGAGTCTGCTGGGAAGTGGTTTTCTCCCAGAGAGAGTCCATCACTAGCTACAAAGCTTTGAGAATTCTTGATTCTTCCTATTGTCGAAACCCAGAGAGGTAGGTGAAGCACTGATGGACTGTGCTTGTGAAGGTGTATACTCCCGGGTGGAACAAACATGTGGGGAATGAGAATCCGTGAGTTGTGGGTGTAAGAAGGCTCATGGAGAGAATCCTTCCGGTTGCACTGTGCAGTTTTCCTGTAACCTCAGCCTAGTCTAAGATTCCCTTGCCTTGGGTGGAGCTTAGTCCTAGCTTGGGGGTGACCCACTACTGAGCGTGATGAGTAGCGTGGTCTAAGGTTGGGAGGTTCGTGGAAGGTCTGCACATAGTTGGTGGAGTTACTACAGCTTCAAAGATAAGTATCATTACGTGTTTAATTTTAATTAAAATGCATGTCTGTGATGCTTGTAATGTTATCATGTATTCCATTGCAATGATATTTATTGTTAATTCTGTTTAAGTCTGTATGATGGCAATAACTCTATGTTAAATGAGTTAATTTGATTTAATATGCATGTTATATATAATTTATAGGAATGTTCCATGTAGTAGCGTTGCCTGATAGTGGGGTTGATGGACGATGATGTTACAATATGGTATAAGAGCCCATGGTTTCAACACTGAGCCTAGATGGGCCGAATAAGTGGTCTTTGGACCCAAGGTTTCGAGTGGAAATGGTGTTTGGATGGGACCAATTTCGAACCTTAGAATGTTTCTGAGTGCCAAGGGGTTACTTGGCCGTGTTACGAAGCTGAGGAGGAGTAGTGATAGAATAACATCGCAGTCGGCGTGGTATTTGACCACAGAGAGAGAGCTCAAAACTTGGGGTGTTGGAACCGTAGGATCTGTTTCGGAAAAAGGAAACTCCTTTACAACCGTTAGATACAGAAAAAGTGTAGGAGGGATATCCTGGAAGCCTTTTGTAGTTCGATAGTCGGGAGAAGTGGAATGCGCTGAGGCATAAACTTTCGAAGGAGATCTACACCATAGATCGTAGGAAAAGAGCCTGATCGTTAGATCCGTGTCTAGGAAGGAAAAGGAAAATCACTTCGAAGGATTTCTAGTGTGGAGTGTGACAAACTCTCGAAGTCCCGAAGTAGATCGCAACCGTCCGTTGTGAAGGACACGCGTCAAGAGATCGTGTACTTCGGGTGGAAGCACTTCATGAGGAGGCAAGTGCTGTGAGTTTGAAACTCCTGAAGGCCGAAGTGCCGAAGTCACTCATAGCCATTGATCGTGAAGGAGGACATGAGTCAGTAGATCGTGAACTCCGGGAGAAAGCGCTTCGGGAAAAAACGAGCATAGAGGAGTTGAAACTGTTGAAGTCCAAAGCTCTGAAGCCCGAAGTTTCAAAGTGAAAGGGTAGACGTGGTGGGGCCGGATGACGTTGCCTAGGGTGATGTGGACCTTTCTAGGCATACCACATGCCATTGCCTTAGTTGGTGACGACTGTACTATGTGGGCCCATAGGATAGAGAAGACGAAAGTTCGTAATTCAGGAGATCAAAAGGGAAGTAAGCGGGAAAGCTTCAAGAAACTGAAGTCCCGAAGCTCCGAAGTCCCGAAGTCTCGGTACTCAGACACACGAGGCTCCATAGTGAGTGTTATCCGTTGGATGCTAGGTAGACGTGGACTGTTGATCCACTCTACTGCGTGAGTTTGGTAACTCGAAACTCTGAGAGATTGTTGTGTTGTGCTTTGAAAATTTCTGAGGCCGAAGGCCCGAGTAAGTGCTTATAGATCTAGCGCTTGGTCACAACCATGGTCGCGTGGGTTGGGGGACTGAGAGAAAGGGTCTAGTGCCCAAAAACTTCCCAGAGCAAAGCCCCAAAAGAAAATGGAGTTTGAAAGTTTTCTAGAATCAGATTTGTTTATGAATGCTATGGGATTTGTTAAGGAATGATGGCCTGGCAAATTCTGGTTGTATGCACATTGTGTTTGCAGAAGTTTAATGAGTGCTAGAATCGAATAGAGTTGACACTTAGTGAAAAGAAATGGAGGAGGCACATAATGCTTCCAGTTCAGAGAATGAAGCTAAAGGGATGGATGTTCATTTGGGAGTTGAAGGGTCGAACTCCAATGGGCATGGAGAAGAGATAGATAAGGAAGGGCATATGATGAAAATCATTGAAAGATTGCAGAAAGATGCCCAAACTCATTGAGTGGATATTAGAAAGCTTATGAAAGCTAAGGAACAACAAGGGGAATTCAACTTAAAGTTGATGAAGAGTTCGGAGAGAACAGAAAATAAGTTGGACAAGGAGAGAGACTCGAGAAAAATAGGGAGTCACCAGACTTCTGAGGGAAGAAGATCAAGGAGTGTTGGTAGACACCATCATCACTCCCAAGGTCGCTCCAAGAGGAGGGCACATAGTAGTTCAAGCCCATCTCCTACTAGAAAGCACAAGAGATCTGGAGTGGATGAACTGAAGGGAGAAATGAACAAGATTAAGCCTCCTACGTTTGATGGAGAACATAAGAAGGAGGAAGATGACGAAACATGGTTGCTTGGATTGAGGAAATATTTCCAACTGCAGAATTATTCCTCTCATGCAGAAGGAAGAATTGCGATGTATCAACTGAAAGGAAAATAATCCATGTGGTGGTATCAACTTGTGCAGGTGCAACACATTAGAGATAAATATATCACTTGGAAAGAATTCAAGAGGTATTCCGAAAATAAATACTTGACTAAAATATACTACGAGATAAAGATGAAAGAGTTCTTTGAACTCAAGCTGGGCAACATGACCATTGACGAATACAAACGAAGATTTTTGGAATTGCTGAAGTATGTCCCGTTCATCAAAGATGAGACTGTCAAGATTCATAGGTATCTAAGTGGATTGCCACCTTCCATTGGTGACAAGATTCGGTATGATGATCCTATGACCATGGAAGAAACTATAAGAAGAGCGAAATTCTTACATGAGAAACAAATAGAAAAGTCTACTTTTCAGAAGGCTTGGGACGACCAGAAGAAGTATAAGAAAGAGCAGAGGTAGAAGGGAAACAAACCTTCCTTTTTCAGAAACAATCCTCAAGGAAAACCATCGTTTAGAGATCCAAGAATGGCTGAATTAGGGGAACAAAGGCCAAGGCAGACGCCCATTCAGTGTTGGGGCTGTCAGGGGAACCACAAGTACAAATATTGTCCCCAAAAAAATGTCAAAGTGAGAGCTGTCCATAATGTTCAGCAAGCTGAAATAGTGGAGGACATAGGCAGTAGAATGCCAAGGATCTACACAGCCCTGGACAACAAGCAAGCTAAATATCAGTCGCACATGATTGAAGTGGAAGGTATGATCAACAACCATGCCTTTACTATTTTAATTGAGTCAGGGGCTAGCCATACTTATATAGATCCTAGAGTGGTGGAAAGTTTGCAATTGTTGAGAAGCAAACATGAAAAGTCTTGGTTAGTGCAGCTGGAAACATGAACCAAGAGGAAAGTCACTGAGTTAGCTAAGACCTATCCAATGGACGTGAATGGAATCAGCACAAAGGCTGAATTGAATGTTCCGCCTTTAGGTTATTATGACTGTGTAATTGGGATGGACTGGTTGGACCAACACAATGTCATATTTGAATGTCGTAATAAGGAATTCACTTGCCTGGATGAGGAAGGAAATCAAAAAATAGTCCAAGGAATTCCTAGAGCTGTTGCTATCAGATAAATCTCAATAATGCAGCTGAAGAAGTGTTATAGAAAAGGATTTCAATTATTTGCAGCCCATGTGGAGGAAGCATCTAAGGATGAGGTCTCAAAGATTGAATATCATGAAGTATTAAAGGAGTTTGAAGACGTATTTTAGGAGGTACCCAAACTACCTCCGAAAAGAGATATTGACTTCTCTGTAAACTTGATGCCTGGAGCAGCTCCAGTTTTGAAAGCTCCGTATAGAATGAGTAAGCCAGAGCTGAAAGAGCTGCAATTCCAGCTTGAAGAGATTTTAAAGAAGGGATATATACGCCCAAGCGTGTCACCTTGGGGTGCCCCGGTCCTATTCGTGAAGAAGGACTAGACACTGAGATTGTGTATCGATTTCAGACAATTGAACAAAGTAACTGTAAAGAACAAATATCATCTGTCAAGGATTGATGACCTCTTCGATCAATTGAAGGATGCAAAGATATTTTCGAAGATAGACCTCAGGTCGTGATATCACCATGTAAGGATAAAGGATGAAGACATCAACAAGACCGCCTTTAGAACAAGGTATGGTCATTACAAGTTCACAGTGGTGCCATTTGGGCTGTCAAACTCACCCGCTGTTTTTATGTGCCTGATGAATGGTGTATTCAGGAACTATCTAGACAAGTTTGTCATAGTCTTCCTTGATGACATTCTGGTGTATTCCAAGTCAGAGGAAGAACATGAGAAACATATGAGGATGGTGTTGTAGGTGCTAAGAGAGCACCAATTGTATGCCAAGTTGAGAAAGTGATCGTTTTATCAGGAGTAGATCCATTACTTGGGGCATATTATTTTGAAGTATGGGATAGCTGTAGATCTTGAGAAGATTGAGGCCAAAGGAAAGAGACGAAATTTCAGTGGACAGAGGAATGTGAGAGAAGCTTCCAATGATTGAAGCAGTTGTTAACCAGTGCTCCAATCTTGAGGATCGCAGACCCAAATGAGGATTTTGTGGTGTGCACAGATGCATGCAAAGAAGGATTGGGAGGAGTCATCAGTCGGAATGGATTTGTAATATGTTATGAGTCCAAGACGTTGAAAGAGAACGAAAAGAACTATGCCACTCATGATTTGGAGTTGGCAGCCATAGTGCACGCTCTAAAGAAAGGAGGCATTACCTCATGGGGAGGAGGTTTGAACCGAGGACAAACCATAATGGTTTGAAGTATTTGTTTGATCAACCAACTTTTAACGGTAGGCAGAGTAGGTGGTTGGAGTTTCTCTGTGAGTACGATTTTGATATCAAGCATATCAAAGGGAAGGAGAATAAAGTGGCTGACGCACTCAACATGAGAGTGCATGAATTGCATGCTACGACCATTAATATGTACCAAACTGATATTAAAGACATAATTTCAGAGGCTGCAAATACAAATTTGTAGTACAGGGATTTGGTGGCAAAGCTACAACAAGGTAAGATGGCACAGAAAGTGGAGAATTATAAATTGGAAACTGACGGAACACTTCTGTACAAGAAATTTTTTTATGTACCTAATGTCCAGGAATTGAAACTTATGATTTTGAAAGAAATGCATAACGTACCTTATGCAAGGCACCCTCGATATCAAAAAACTGTGGAAGCAGTCAAGAGCCATTACTTTTGGCCAGGTATGAAGAAAGAAATTGCAGAATACATCGCCAGATGTATGGAATGCCATAAGGTTAAAGCTGAGCACATGCACCCAACAGAATTGCTGCAGCCTTTACCCATTCTTGAGTGGAAGTGGGAGGTAGTGACAATGGATTTCATCACAGGATTGCCCAGAACAGGAAAGCATCATGACTCAATCATGGTGGTGGTGGACAAGCTTACGAAAGCTTCCCATTTCATTCCATTAAAGACTACTCACAAGGCAACGGATGTTGCCGACATCTTTATGAAGGAAGTGGCACGATTGCACAAAATTCCCAAGACAATTGTGTCTGACAGAGACTCAAAATTTACCTCAAATTTTTGGAAAGGGTTATTCAAGGGGTTCAGAACGAATCTGAACTTAAGTACAACCTATCATCCTGAGTCGGATGGGCAGATAGAGCAGGTGAATCGAGTGATATAATATATGCTAAGGATGTATGTGATGGAAAAACTATCTAAATGGGAAAACTACCTACATTTGGTAGAATTCACCTACAACAATGGGTATCAAGCATCATTGAAGATGAGCCCATTTGAAGCACTTTATGATAGAAAGTGAAATACTCTAGTAAGCTGGGATAATCCAGTTGATAGGGAAGTAGTTGGGCTAGAGTTTCTCAAGGAAATGGAAGAACATATGCTAAAAATCAAGAAGAATTCAAAGGCTACCCAAGACATGCAGAAAAGTTATGCTGATAAAAACAGAACCCACAGAGAGTTTAAAGTGGCTTTTCCTGAAAGTGAAATCCAATAGAAGTTCCTTGAGGCTAGGAAACTGTTCCTAGTTGGCAGCCAGATTTTGTGGGCCATTTGAAATCCTAGAAAGGATTGGGCCAGTTGCATATATGCTTGCATTACTTGCATCCATGACTATACATAATGTGTTTCATATTTCATTGCTTAAGAAATATATACCTGATGCTAATCATGTAATCGATTGGAATGTGAGTCAGGTGGAGCAAGAAGGTGTCCTGCAAGTGCATCCTGTGCGCATATTGGACCGGAAAAGAAAACAACTCCGAAATCGAGCCATAGGGCTTGTAAAGGTCCAGTGGACCTGGTACAGTCGCGAGGACGCGACATGGGAGCATGAGGATGCTATGCGGGTAGAATACCTGCATCTTTTTGAAGATTTTGAAAATCTTTTTGATGCTGTGTAAAGAGTTGCACCGAGGAAAGTGCAAAAATAAGGGGAGGGGATTGTAATATCCCCTGCTAGTGCCCCTGTTATATTATGAATTGTAATCATGTTTTGTAGGATGGTGAGCCAAGTATTGATAAAGCTGGTGGGCTTATGTGTTTATTAGGATGGAGAGCCTAAGTGTTAAAGGCGAGGAGATTGTTTTTGTATATGTAATTATGCAGAACATTAATAAAGATTAAACATCGCTGCGTGCAGACCGACCACGAAGAAAGAGTGATGGGGGACTAAGCTTCCACAAGGTGGGTAAGGGAAAGGGGGATGAAAGGTTAGAAAGAGGGGCTAATCTTAGGGGCTTAAATCCTTGAGAATAATAATTTATTATTATTCCAAAGTGGTGTGAAAGGTATACTTTTATCCTAAGTTCCTGGAAAAAGGGAACACATACTTGATGAAGTGCATGCAGCTTCATGGGCGACATGTGTTGGCCCAGGCACATGCAATTTAACCCAAAAATTGAGCCTTGATGGGGGTTTGTCCTCCATTCTGGTGTCCGTTGTCTGAACCGTGTTAACTCTGCGTCTGATCTCTGCATGCATGCCTCACGGAGCTCTGAAAACCGAAACTGTGATGTTTTCCTGAGAAGCCGACGCATCCTCCGTTTGAGCCGTTTGATTCCGTGTTTGAATTTTGTGTTGATTCCTGGTCACGCACCCTGAAAAACCGTGGCAAAATTGAGGACTGAGCCGTGTCTCCTGTGCGTCCTGTGAACCCAGTTTATCCGCCCTTGCAGAGCCGAGTCCGTACTTGAACTGTTCGTGGGTTGCTGCCCTCTGTTCTCCTAAGTGCCGTTGACCAGTTGCTGTTGCTGTTATCCTTACCTTGCAGGAATTGAGTTGAACGGGTTGAAGAAGCGGGTTGTCAGGCCCGTGGAGAGAAGAGGTTGTTGTCAGGCCTGTGAGCAATGCTTTTCAGGTGAGAGAGTCTGCTGGGAAGTGGTTTTCTCCCAGAGAGAGTCCATCACCATCTATAAAGCTTTGAGAATTCCTGATCCGGCCTGTTGCCGAGACCCAGAGAGGGAGGTGAAGCACCTATGGACTATTCTTGTGAAGGTTTATACTCCTGGGTAGAACAAGCACGTGGGGAATGAGAGTCCGTGAGTAGTGGGTGTAAGAAGGCTCCTGGAGAGAATCCTTCCAGTTTCACTGTGCAGTTTTCCTGTAACCTCAGCCTAGTCTAGGATTCCCTTACCTTGGGTGGAGCTTAGTCCCAACTCAGGGGTGACCCATTGCTGAGAGTGATGAGAAACGTGGTCTAAGGCTGGGAGTTTCATGGAAGGTCTACACGTAGTTGGTGGAGTTATTACAGTTTCAAAGATAATTATCATTACATGTTTAACTTCAATTAAAATGCATGTCTGTGATGCTTGTAATGTTATCATGTATTCTGTTGCAATGATATTTATTGTTAATTTTGTTTAAGTCTGTATGATGGAAGTAACTCTATGTTAAATGAGTTAATTTGATTTAATATGGATGTTATATATAATTTATGGGAATGTTCAGCGTAATAGCGTTGCCCGACAATGGGGTTGATGGCCAGGGACCTTACATCAATGATCTCATGAAGATGGTTTTCCAACGCTCTTAAGTTGATATTATGTATTTGGACATTTCTAGATACATGGTTGTTGACCAGTCTAGAATCTCCGTATACTTGAAGAGTATCATATCCTCGACACAGTGAGAACTTTAAAAGTAGGAAGAGAGCCATAAAATCACTGGAATTATTAGTACCCCTCCCTAAATTTTCTTTGAGATGAAATAAATGGTGATCAAACAAATGCAGAACAAAATCACATCCATAAATAGTATCTTGGCATGCACCATTGAAAAAACACCATGGCCTGGACTTATCCACCTTGAGTTCGCCAACAAGCGTTGGTGGCTTTTGAATGATATCATTCTTATAATATGAGAGTAAACCTAGGACCTAAGGAGAGGTTTTAAAACATGGAACAAT
>ML786068.1:350897-372007 GCA_009831015.1 Picea engelmannii | reverse complement strand
TTCTATTAAATTTATTGCTTATGAAGAAGGAGATTGGAGCAACTACAAGTTAGGGTTTGGTAGACGCGACCACAACAAAGGACAACATGAGTACCAAGGGGGGCGGTAATGTAACCCCCTCATACAAGCAGGTAGTAGTAGATAGAGGGAAAGGCCCACAAGGTGTAGTTTTCAAGGAACCAATGACAAGCACCTCGAGATCGGAAACGAAAAAGACTCAGGAAAGTAACCAGAGGAAAGGCGACGACATGGGGGAAGAAACTAGAGAACCTCATAATGTTGCGCAAGAAACAACGAGCCCCAATGGGGCTGAAGGGCGCAACCCATGTAAACCAAAGACAACAATGATACCCAAGGTAATACTGGACGATCCACAAACACAACTCTACAGGGACCAAATGAAGACATATGCACTAATCTGCAAGTTTATGAGGTTGTGGCCAACAAAAAGAACGCTGCGCAACTGGATTAAATATCAATGGAAGCCAAGCGGAGAAGTGGATCTCCACCTGGGCTCGAAGGATTCTTTACAACAACTTTTATGAACCTGGAAGATATGGATAAGATCTTTGAGGGGGGGGCATACTTCCACGCCTCAGCAGGACTGTACATGCGACCATGGAAGGAAAACTTCTCCCCAGAAAAAGAAACCTTAAAAAATGTGCCTGTATGGCTGAGACTTTACTCTTTGCCGTTAGATTATTGGTTACCCTCCACCTTTGAAGCAATAGGGAACAAACTTGGAAAATACATGAAGACATCAGAAGCAACCCTAAAAGGACAATACACCTCCTACGCAAGAATATGCATAGAGATGGATGTGTCGGGGGCACTCTTAGAAGCCATAAGGCTGGAATTCAGGGACAAGGAATGGATACAAAACATTGACTATGAGTAGATCCCCTTCAGATGCCGAAGATACCACAAACATGGGCACCTATTCAGAGAATTCCTGATCATTAAAAAATAAGAAACGAAGAACACCAAACTACAACAGGACAAAGATGGGTTTATAAAACCAAACCACAGAAACAGAGCTAACAAGAAACAAAGTAAAACCCCAACAGGGAGAAACTTGGAGGCCAGGAATAAAGCAGAAGGACGAGACAAGACCAACAGAGAGGAGGAAGGAGGAAAGGAAAAAACAAAAGATAAAGAAGCCAGGGAACAAGCTACCAATGAGGATACATATAGCCCAAGAAAAGGGATGGGACAGGGGGGAAGCACAACTACTATGGACAGAGAAACCAGAGATACCCCCACCCCCATGCAGGAGGCAGATGGAGATGCGGAAATGACTCCAAGCGAGGTAGGAACAAAAGAACCTAATCTTAGAGACATCGTGGAAAGGGAACGGATCAACCTCCCAAACATACTGGAGAAATGGAAAAGGCAGGGCGTTGACAATGTACCAGTGGAGCAACTAGATCACATCCAATACTTTCTTCTCCTAAGGGAGGAAGCCAAATCCAAAGGGCTCAAGCGCACACACAGGGAGATAGGACACCTAGGAGTCAAAGCAGGTGAAGGACAACCACAACTCTCACCCAAGCAGAGGAGAAGGAAAAAAGGAAGGAAATCAAATAGCATAGCTCTCCAGGAACTAGGAGCTCTACTGATAAACTCAGGTAAGATAAACAATCTCTTTCCCAACTCCCCCCCACTTGTTTAAATGAGGATTATAACATGGAATATAAGAGGCCTAAACAACCCACGAAAGAAGATAGTTCTTAGAAATCAACTTAGGAAGGAACAATCAGACCTCTTTTTCATCCAAGAGACAAAATGCAGTGTAGACAGAATGGAAACAATCGGGAAAAAACATTGGAGCAAGTACAAGAAGGTGGAAGTCGAAGGACAACATATGGCATGAGGGATCCTCACATTGTGGAACTCACAAGTGATGAACCTAATAGCAGCCGAGGCTACCAGGCACACACTGTTGGTTAACATGCAAATAATTGGGAATACGGAGATGATCCTATGCACTAATGTGTATGGACCCCAGATGCTAGAGGAAAAGAGAAGAATGCTTCTAGACCTAGAAGACCTAAAAACCCGATGCAACAACCTCCATTGGATCGTGGCAGGAGACTTCAACATCATCACATCACTTGCGGAAAAAAAGGAGGCACCAGGAGGTTGGATAGAGATGCAGAAGATTTCTCAACATTCATAGACACAACAGAGATGGTGGACATCTGAACCAATAATATACACTTCACTTGGAACATTAAACGGATAAATCAACATCAGGTTGCGATAAGACTGGACAGATTCTTGGTGTCAGAATCCATCATTATGCAGGGGTTAACTTTAGATTGCAACATCCTTCTCTGGGGAGGTTTTGATCATCGTCCAGTCTAATTGGAAGCAGACTTCCCAACCACCCCGAAGAATAGACCATTCAGATTTGAGAAATTCTGGATTGAACACCCCACCTTCAAGGAGAACATCAACCAATGGTGGCGGGAGGAACAACCAGAGCAAGGTACACAGATGTTCAAACTCTATAAGAAAATAAAGTACATCAAATATAAGCCCAGGGAGTGGAACAAGGAAATCTTTGGCAACATAAACCAAGAGAAGAAAAATATTGAAGACAAAATGAGAAAACTCCAGGAAGTGTGCATATCGGAGGGCTACATAGAGGAACGAAAAAAGGAAGAGATCCAAATGACCCAAGAATGGGAAGGAAGATGCCAGCAGGAAGAAATTCTATGGTGCCAAAAATCCTGAATCAGATGGCTAAAGGAAGGAGAGAGGAACACCAAGTTTTTTCATAGAACAACCATTGCCAGAAGAGCCCACAAAAAAATCCTGAAAATTAAGGATCAGAATGGGATCGAGCGAGAATCCCACAAGGAGATAGAGAATACATTGGTAAGCCACTTCCATGGGATATCCCAGGATCCCAACAAGGAACGAACGAAGGCCATTCAGAGGATTACATAGCACATCCCCAGACTAATCACTGAGGAACATAATAACAACCTAAACAAACCCTTAGCTAAGGAGGAAATTGATCAAGTAATCCAAGAGATGCCCAATGGGAAAGCCCCAGGCCCAGATGGTTTCACAGTGGAATTATTCAAAGCTTGTTGGGAAGTGGTCAAACATGATGTGTATAGGGTGGTGGAGGACTCTAGATGGTCGACTTCCATCCTAAAAGCGTTAAATGCCACAATAATTAATCTAATCCCCAAAGAACATGAAGCAAGGACCCCTGACCGATAAAGACCCATAGCATTATGCAATGTGGTTTACAAGATAATCTCTAAAGTCATAGCCAATAGATTGAAACCCCTCCTACCCACACTGATTTCACAAGAACATGCAGGTTTTGTGGAAGGTCGACAAATCATGGACAACATCATCCATGCTCATGAGCTAATTCACACCCTAAAAATCCAGAGGAGAGGGGGGATGATAATACAAATAGACCTAGCAAAATGCTATGACAAAATCAGTTGGCACTACATGGTTAAGACTCTGGAATCTTTTGGTTTCTCCCAACACTGGATCAACTGGATTATCAACCTAGTCTCAACGACAAGTTTCTCGATCTGTATAAATGGATCCCCAACCAAGCCCTTTTGTCCTACTAGAGGCATTAGACAAGGAGACCCGCTATCCCGCTTCCTGTTCATCTTGATGATGGAAGGTCTCATTCGAAGAATTAAAAGCGCAACAACAACAGGAGAAATTACAGGCCTCAAACCTTTCGAAAACTGCCCTACTTCCACACACCAACAGTTCGTGGATGATACCTTAATCCATGGCATACCCATGGTCAAGGAAGCAAAAAATTTCAAAAGGATCTTAGAAGATTTTGGGGAAGCCTCAGGAGCCGAGATAAACCATTCCAAATCGACGATCTACTTTTTCAACACCAACCCTTCTATCCAATGGAACCTGGCAAATATTTTGGGCTTTGAGCGCAAAACTCTCCCAACTAAATACTTGGGCATCCCCTTGACGGACAGAGTTTACAAAATGGCAACTTGGGAAGGAGTGATCAACAAGCTACAGGAGAGGGTGAAAAACTGGATATACAGATCCCTCAACCTAGTGGGGAGATTAGTACTGACCAAGACGGTTCTGCAAGCAATTCCAACCTACATGATGTTGGTATTTCCCTCCCCCAAAGGGATACTACAAAAAATAAGGACCACCCAAAGGGAATTCCTATGGCGAGGAGTGGAAACTAAGAAAAAATGGGCCTTGGTGGCTTGGGAGAAGGTTTGCAAGCCAAAATGCAAAGGAGGAGTGGGGTTACAAGATCCACAAGTAACCAATGAAGCCTATGGGGCGAAACTATGGTGACGATGGGTTATAAAAACTTCTACCCCATGGGAAACCCTCTGGAAGGCCAAGTATGCCCCATAAATAATCGACCAGGACCGAATTCGTTTTATGGGCACCAGGGAGGGATCAACAATATGGAACCTAGTTTGGCGCAACAAGACCTGGGTCCAGACACACAACTTCTGGGAAGTAAGGAATGGTAAAACAACCAGATTCTGTGAGGATGCCTGGCAACAGGAACCCAAGATGGGAAATACGGAAAAGGAGGAACTCCAACATGACATGATCACGCAAGGCAAAACCAACGTCCACCACTATTGGAAGCAAGAAACAGATCAAAACAGATGGAGAATATGGGATAATTTCAACTCCCAAACTAGCGATCAGACCACAACCATTGCGAAAGAGGTGGAGGAGGAAATGAGGAAAAGGAAAATTGCAGTCTTGGATGAAGAAGACCAATTAAGACGGGGCCAAAAAAATGGCGGGGAATTCAATTTGAAGGAAGCTCGACATTATATCGAGGACCAAGACCAATAAGATCCAGAACAACTATGGGATAAGCTCTGGAGTATCCTCCAGTGGCCAAAAATAAAAATCTTCAAATGGTTAGTACTTCACAACCGAATTCTAACCTGGGAAAACTTAAGAAAAAGGGGCTTCATAGGTCTGTCATGGTGCCACATCTGTCAAACCAAGGAGGAAACAACAAATCATCTCCTTGATGAATTTAGTTACACAACAGAGATCTGGGACTGGGCGGTAGGTATTTTTCGACAGTCCAATAGGACCCGAGGTAACATCTACGCAACCATCAACAATGAAAATGAAGAGGGGAATCTATGCTGGACTCTCATTTCGGGGATGATCATTTGGACAATATGGAAAGAAAGGAACTGACGCATCTTCAAGAATGAAAGCCTTCCAGAAGGGAAAATCAAAGAAAAAATAATCTCCATGACAAGAGAAATGGTGTAGAGCTGCAACTGCCAGAATGGTAATTCACAACTTGCAGGACGTGACTCTAGAGTCCTAGAAGATTTTCACCTAAAAGGTGGGCGCAACCGTACCCAAACATGGCGACGAACACCGCAACTCCAACTAGGTGAGCGCAACTGGAACCCCCCTCCAGCAGGGTCACTCAAGTTGAATTTCAATAGGGCGACAAAAGGAAACCCGGACATGACAAGAATGGGTGGGGTTATCAGGGATAGTGGCAATAACATAATCTAGCTATACACTGACAGTATGGGAAAGTCAACTAACAATGCCGCAAAATTTAGAGCCCTGGAGATCAGACTCGAGATCCTAAGCTGAGAAAGGATGACAAACACAATCGTGGAAGGCGACTCCACTATGGTAATCAACATGGTGAAGAGACTCCAAAATGGCACCAGAGTGGGCAAAGTTCAGAGACATTGGCACTTGGCACACTCTCTGCAAAAAATCTAGGAGCATTTGGAAAATATGAACATAGTGGAGTTGCCCTGGGTACGCAGGTCAACGAATGGCCTGGCGGATAGAATCGCTAATGAAGGGGTTAGCAAGGAAGAATTAGAGTTAGACACCACCTAGAGAAACATCCCAAATGGTCAATTCAGAATAGACTGCACACAACTAGAGACAAAAGATCGTGACAAAAGCTTAAGTACAAAAGGTTACATTGAGAGGAGTAGTACAAGGCCAATAGGAGGGCACGACGAATCAAGGAAAAATATTCATGGCCAACACCCAATTACAAGTGACAATGTAGGATCTGACACACAACAAATGGAGGTACGACCTCAAGGTCACATTAGTAGAAACAAGTGCAAGGTTAAGGCATGGGAAAGTACAAACGAGACTCAGCAGGCCGTGAGTGACATAGGGCAAAAGTTGTTACCACGCACCAGTAGGATCACACCCCTTCCAAGAACAGGTACGGCGAAGAGAAAAGTTGGTTACACAACGAGCAGGAGAAAAGTCCGGCGTAGGGATAATGGACGAATTGTCATGGTCACACATACTGAGACAAGGAAAAAGGGCGAGAAGGACCACCTCTACGGGCAGACCATGATTGCAAGGACGAGCCCGCAGCGGGAGAATTTCCATAAGAGGCGAAACACTAGGAATCGACGCAGTTGGACAAAGCGCAACAGAAGAAGCCACCATAAAAACAAGGGTTCGGAAAGAAATAACCCCTGGGTAGATAGGAACAAGAGGAGAATTCAGGGAAACAACTGCCACAAGCTAGCCAAGATGGTGCGTATGAAGAAAATGCACATCAAAAGAAACACCCAGATGGATGAAAATCCGATAAGCCAGAGGAAAATTTCAAGGATGGAGCAAGCAGCCCGAGACGCCAAGGGCACCTTCTAGGCGCTGGTCGAACTGAAGGGTCAAGCGACCATCACCAGATGGGAGAAGGAAATCACTGCCAAGCGCAAAAGCAAAGCATGGGAGGAACTGAGACAGGAAGTAGATTGGAGAACGGACCCAAGGACCATGCAGTCCAGGGAAACACTTTACCACATGATGATAGAGATGGCCTGGCAGACAAAGATGTTAATAGCCAAAGTGAGCATAGAAAAGAAAGCTGCTAGACGGAAGGGTAACAAGGAACAAAAAAAATTGCTAAAATAAATCCTAAGTTGCCTCAACACCCCAGATGCCAGTACAAAATGAATTGCAAAGGACCAAAAGAATTAGAAGGAGAAGCTGGAGCGAATGGCTGCCCAATTCCACTTATACTTGCGCTACGTCCACCATATGGACATTACTCCCGCTGATGGGAATGGAGCACCAACCCAGATTAGGAAGACCCACATGGTGGCCCAGCGGGAGGAGAGAAAGGACAAGGTGAAAGAAGGAAAGAAGAATCTCATAATCCGGGACTAGCGTTGGGTAACAATTGATCAGAGAATATTACTGGGTCAGTCCTAATTGCCGTCTTGTGTTTTTTTTTGGTTTTTTGGTTTTGTTATGGTTAGCCTGTCAAAACTGAATATGATGGTACTGGACCGGTTTCCCAATGTGGCGGTCCAGCTATACCCCTATGATATCTCAAAGAACGCAACTCTGGAACCCCTGGGCCGGTTTCCTTTTTGGCAGACCAGGGAGTTCCAATTTTTTTCTATATTATCCTTTCTTAGTAATACAGATACTCACACTAACTTACAAAAAAAAATAAAAAATTCTATTAAATTTTGTACTTCAATTTGATTTTTTTAGTTTTTTTATATCTTTTTAGGTTGTTTTAAATAAATTTGGTTGATTTAATTATTTTTACTTTCCCATAATTTTTGGGTTTTTCGTTTCCCTTTTTCTTTTAAGTTTTCTTTTAATTTTGTGTTATAATTTTTTTTATTTTTTAAACTTAAAAAATAAAAATTTCTAATTGTTTTGTTTTTCATGGTTTGTTTTTTTTTTTCTTTTCTTTCAGTTTCTAATTTTTCTTTAAAAAAATTAAATTCTGATTACAATTTTTCTTTAAAAAATGGTCATTTTTTGTTTTACTTTTTAAGAAACCAAATGTCATTTTTTTTAATTTCTTTATTTTTTTAATGCAAATTAAAAAAAATATAAAAACGTTTTCTAAGCAATGATTTAAGAGACAATTTTGAGTTGTTTATTGATGATGGTAGTCATTGTCAAAGCCACAGTTTCAATTATGTTATAATTTTAACTCCGAAAAAAAACTTGGTGCTACCGGTAGCATCACTTTTCGATTCAAGGGCCAATTTTAAAGTCTTTGTTTACAATGACATCAATTGTTAATGCAACAAGTCTGAATGGGTCTACATTTTAACCACTAAAAAAAATGGTGCTACTAGTAGCACCATTTTTCAAAACTTGGTAAAAAATGCGACCCTTAAAAAATCGAGAACTCGACAAAGTTCTCGTTAAGTTGGTAATATTGTTTATAATCTTTCATTGGGACTACATTTATTTCATGTTTAATTTTTGTATCAAATAGTATGCCCTCCAAGTCTCTTAGGTCAAATGAAGTTGAAGAGGTATATCTTCAATATCTTCATTTTTGTTTGCATAGTTCACCAACCAATCTTCAATTTCAATTTCATTATATTCAATGATACTATTGAATTTTTCGGCTGACAAACCCTTTAATATTTCCACTTGCTCAAATTGCTCTCTTTTCATAAATATATAATTTAAGATTAATTTTAGGTCTTGTACTTCTCCTGTAGTTTTGGCTAAGTCGATTTCAATTAATCTTTTGTACAATCTTTCCTTTTTACTAACCACAACATCACATTCCTCCATAATTTCTTTTAGAATCTTTATCTTCTTGATCCAACAAGCCTTTAATTTTTTAATCCGAGCAGGAGAAGGTAAACCTTATTCTTTTCTTTTGATTTCGGTCATATTTGTAACTTCCAAAATAAATGTAGTGACTTCATCTTTATAAAACCCTTCTTCATGTTCATAATCACCTTGGAGGAAATCTCTAAAATAATTTAATTTAGAACCAAAAGAAACAATGTTACTTCCAACATCCCATGTCTGCATAATAAGATACATTCTCTTTTTAATATTTTCTTCAACAAATTTTCTGAAAGCAACTAATAAACTTGATGTTCCTTTCAATTTTAAATCTGATGTTCCAGGTTGAACAATAGTCAATGGACTTGTGAGGATAGGAGCAACATCAAAGTATATTCCATCTCTTTAATTCTTTCATTTAGTTTTTCATTTTGTGCTTCCATATCATCAATCGAAACATCTAAAGCATCCCCTATTATTTTGTGTATCTTAGCAATCCCAGATGGAAGTAATTTGCTGAGGTCATACTCAGAATGAGATTTTCCCTTTTTATTTTTTGGGTCAAACCCTTCAAATATTAATTTTCTAGATTTTTGTCAAACAAAGCATTCTATATAGAAAATGACTCTTCTTCTGAAAAATCTTCTTCTTGTGTAGCAAGTTCAACTGCAACTTGTTGACTTTCCTGCATCCTCTGTTCTTCATTGGGGAAACAAATATTTTCAATATCAACCTCCAGGTCCATGTCTTCAGGAGATATGCCATTTTTAGATACAATCTGTTCCACTTCTTTTCGCTGAGAATTCTTTTTTTTCCTCTTTACTTGGAGATTATGGGGATTTTCATTTTTTCCTTGTGGAGGGTTTTTATCACCCCCACCATCTGAATTATTCTTTGAAACCCTTTTATGCTGTGAGGTTATTGCTTGAAGACTGTGTTTTGATAGGATACTTTTTTGTAAAACCATAAGATATTCATGAATACCTCTTTCATTTGAGCCTTCATCCTTTTGTTTATGTTGGTATATCAAACACATCATGGTTTCAATATCATCAACGAACTGCATTGAAGCATCATTAATATTACCTTCCTCTTCTTGAAACATAAGTGTATTGGTGAATGTGTTATTGAATCCAACTGATGTCATATGATCAACAAAGATATGACTTGGTTTGAAGCCCCTAATATTTTCTACATACTTCAGATTGAACTGATTCTGGTGAGTTGAGTATTCATCAATTTTTGCGATGCCTCTTAATATAATTTCTCCAATTTTCCATGGCAACGAGATAAATTGCCTCTTTCTTTTCTCATGAAAAAAGTGCAACCAAAAACTGTATTTCCTAGCAACTTCAATAAAAAATACTTTCTCTAAAATGTAATAAGGAAGAAAGAAAGGATGTTCATGGGAACCGAAAATTCTAATTACATTATAATCTTCCATTTTTTCTAAAGTCCCCCTATTGTTCAGAAAGGTAGATGCTTCTAATGAAAATCTAGTTGTATTCTCTTCAAAAAAATGTTTCTTGAAAACTATCACAAACTCATTATATACTTCATATAAGTAATAAGTAGCTTTCTATCTCCATAGAGCTCGACACCACATAGTTACTGGGTTGATTTTGCAATTTCCCTTTTCCCGACAGTCAAATTTTTGAAGACATGGAAATAAGTAATAGAAAATATTAAGTAAGAAGCCATATAAAACTTCTTTTCTTTCCTGAAATTCAAAAGATGTGAAGAAATTTCAACATAGATGATTTTTCCCCAATCAAAGATGGATTTTTCATGAATTAAAAATATAATATATAGAAGGCCAACTAAGGAATGGTTTCCGTAAGTTCTTGACCAATAATTCTAGTAAAGAGCCATGCAACTTATCGATAAGGGTTCTTTAGTAAGATAACCTGAAGTCTGGATATATCAACCAACATTGTTGCAGGATCCTCTAAATATTCTTGTAAAAGATCCAATCCATTATTTTTGTTCTTGAGGAAACTCCCTACTTCTTCTCCTTTAAAAGTAAAGGTGGGATCTGGAAACTTCAACATTTTCCTAAAAACCAACAACGCTAAGGAAATGGGGGGTTCACTTTGAAGTTGAATAACCCTTCAATTTTGAACGAATTTATTAGCTCACCAGGAGGCAATTTCTTTACAGTCAAAGACCTCGGGTACACATCCAACTAGAGAAATTATTGATGTCATGATTCTATTCTCATTTCTTCCAGGTAGGGGAAATGTAGCATAATACCAGTAAGATCTTGACCATTGAAAATTATGGTCTTTTCGCTCAAATATATTTAGTGTATTTCCACATAATTGTTGTCTTATCGTAGCCATTCTAATAAAGTTGGCGGAATGTAGTGTAATTTCTTACACTACTTCTTGTGAACCGAAATCCGACAACGATATGTTAGTTTATCGATGCAATTCCGTCAACCTTGCAATGAAATTTGGTTACTAGTTTCATCGGTATATATTGGTCTGATATCCGACGAACATATTTTCGTCGGATATACGACGAACCTATGTGTCACAAGTCTGATGTAACCAAACGTCGAATATCCGACAGAGAAACAAGATATATGACATAGGTTTGTCAGAATGTGCGTTCGATATCAGAGGAACAGGTACATCAAATATCTGACAAAAAAACAGTATATCCAATGGAGGTGCCATACCTCCGACGGATATATCCGTCAGACGGTTTGTCAGATATCCGACGAATATGTACATCTAATATCCAACATCCAAACAATATATTAGATGGAGGTGCCATACCTCCGAAGAATATTTATGTTGGATGGTTAGTTAGATAGATGATGAATATATTCGTTGAATATCCGACAAAAAAATAATATATCCAATGGAGGTGCCATACCTCCGATGGATATGTCTGTCGGACAGTTCATCGAATATTGAATGAACCTATGTATATTAAAAAAATAAATAATGAAATTATCTAGGGAAGATGGTAGTGGAGAATAAAGGTTTAGAACCTATACCTATAACGGATAATGGGAGGATTTTAATTAGGAAGCATAGAAGAGTAATGGGATAATCCACAAAATAGAAGAATGTTGCATATACCAAGGAAGATGCATCGACCAAGGTAATGGATAGAGGAATGATGCACCTGTATATATTAAAAATAATAATAATGAGATTAATGGCATTGCTAGTGATCCACACCTAATAATTGTCGGTGATCCACACCTAATGTACCCAAGATGTGTGGTGTAGAGGACAACCAAAAACCTAGGAGAGTTCAAAGTTATTAAACAACCATGAATATGCAAAAAAACCCAAGTAAGCTAACATATGACATACACATTCATATTGGAAACATAGATATAACATAAGCCTTTTCCATTATCATCAAATAAGGAAATCACATATGGTAGTACAACCAACAAGGAATGTGAGGTTGAGAAAGCCTATGCTTCAAACTCATGATATGAAGTATGAGGTGAAATCATGTGTGTTAGATGACTAAAAAGATATAAGAGAGAAACAAGATGTATATACAAATATTTATACTGGAGTGTTGACACTTGATTACATAAACAATTGGTCTTCCATAATAGTTCTAGGTGTGTTTGAATTCCTGTCACTTTAAACATTCTTGGTTAAGGGCACATGCTAGGAACATTGATGATCGTGTGCATGAGGTTGCTGAGGTGTGGACATGTATGCCATTGAAATTTTCATGTACATGATGCACATTCCAGACTGAGGAGGTGTCATAGTTGATTGTGATGAGATATACATGAAACCATCTATAACTACACTTAGATCACGTGATTTTTCTAATTCTCAGTAGTTCACTCTCCATCCAAATCAATTTGTCATAGCATTTTACACATAATTAGGTGAATTTTTACATTGTTTATGATAGACTTGCTCCAAAACAAAGAACATCGAAACCAATTTGAAAAGAGGAATTGAAGAGCTCAAAGAAGGAATTGTGAATATTAATGGGGAAATAGGCAACTCAGGTGAAAAAATGACTCATATCACATAGATGGAGTAGAGCTAGAAAATCATCATCACAAATTTTCAAAGTAGTATCTCTCATAGAAGTCTATTGAGCCATTCCGATCAAAATTTTAGTAGTACTTTTCCTTATTGGATTTTGGATCCTCTCTTAAAGCATAGACCAAGGTGAAAATGTTGCACTATGATGGTCAAGTGGATGTTCTCTCCGACTCAATGAGTGGTTGAGTCAGTGCAATTCCTAATATGAGGCACAACAATAAATAGATAAAGAAAAAATTACCTTCACAAAGTTGTAAATGCACCGAGAATACTTGTACAATGGGATGGCTTATGTGAGAACATGTGAACACTTAGAGTTTACTTCCTTTTTTCAATGGTTGATTCCATATAGAATCCAAAGGTATCATAGAAGAAAGAAATAAATGTCATCATTCAAAACAAACTGCATTGTATGATTTTACTAGACATGAATAAAAGTGTAGTTGAAAGAGGGCACCACAAAAACAACAATCATTTATTGACAAGAAAACCAAGTCAACAAGAAAGCTAAGATTAGATTTCAAATGGCCAATGAGAGCTAAGCCACATAAGTATAAACTTGTTGATGCTTGAATCCGTTAGGACTGAAATGACAACCTCACGGGGATACAAATCCCCCTATTTTTTTTATATAGGTGGCACTCCTCTTTATTTTAACATTTTCTTGGGACTCTAGATTTTTAGAATATGGGACTTTGCAAAAGTTCGGCGTGATAATCAAAGAAAAAATAAAGATTGCAAGAAAAAATATCAAGAAATAAAATGTTTTGTTTTCTTTTTTAAAGAGTTCCGGATAAATGACCAGGAACCACACACTTCATACATTTAAAAGAGATAGACACATTTTCCTCACATCGATCATAGTTAAACTAAATATTTCTGATCACATAAAATAAAAAAAGATGGTCTGCATGCATAATAGAACTTTAATAGAGTAAAACACGGGGAGCTCAAATAAAGATAATGATAGATCAATCTCAAATACTTTATACTCAAAACTCAGAGTGACAAAGTACAATCAAAACTGATCTCGAAATAGTTCTCTTGGGATTTCTGAAAAAATATATAGTCTGTTACAAAGATTTGAAATTTAAATGTGTTTGTCTTTAGGACTGGGATTGGGGATCCCACAGACCATAAAACAAATATGAACAAGAAGTAAGCTGTAGAAGGAGAATGGTGGGCGATGTAGAGTAGCAAGACCTGGAAAGAAGACAAGGAGAAGTTATCAGATTTCGGTTAAACCTTTCTAGTCAAAGAAGCAGAGTAACTAGATGAAAAGCTGATAAATAAAGCAAAATGTGATCAACGTGAACTTACTATGATGGTCTCCCTCATTTTTTACTTGCTTGCTGCTATCCTTTTATTGTCTTCATTGAAATTTACAAGAATCGTCTCAACTGTTTCTTGCCCTCAACTGTTTCTTGCCCTTCGTTGGTTAATTTGTCAATTGCTTTTTTGAACTAATCTTCAATGTAGTTTTTTATTGGTGCAATGTTTATCTCATGTCTGATTTTAACGTTGAATAATTAACCTTCCAAATCTCTTAAGTCAAGATAAATACCATGTATCGCTTCCTCAATATTTTGGTTTTTCATGGAATAATCCACTATTCAATTGTCTATTTCTTCTTCATTATATTCAAGTATGATATAAAAATTTTCACCTGATAACCCCTTAAATATCTCAACTTGTTCGTCAAATTGTTGCTTTGTTAGAAACATTGAGTTGAGAATTAATTTAGGGTCTTGTACCTCATTAGTACCTCCTGCTAGGTCTATCTCAGTGAGTCTTTTGAACAATTCTTCCTTTTTTAGTATGGCTTCACTGCATGCTTGAACAATGTTACTCAAATTCTTAATCTTTTCCTTCCAACAAGCATTTAGTTGTTTTATTCGACTCGGGGAAGGCAAGTCCTCCTCTCTTTTTCCTAGTTCTGTCATGTTTGAGATTTTAATTCCAAATGGTAAAACAACATCAATGTAAAAAAATTCTTCGTTCTTCAAATCAACTTGCAAATATTCATGAAAAGTGTTGCCCTTGAGCCAAAAGAAACAATATTTTTTGATACTTTTCATGCTTATGTTATTAGTGAAATTTTCTTCTTAATATTCTTTTCTACATAAATACGGACCGCTGTGAGTAGACTTGAAGATCCTTTCAATTTAATGGTGGGTGTGGTTGGTTTGACCATTGACAAAGGACTTGCAAGGATTGGAAGAGGCATCAAGGCATTTTCCAACTCTCTGATCCTTTATTTTAACTTAGTATTTTATGATTCCAGAATACCAATAGAATCATCAAGAGCATCCCCCGTTTCTCTGTGAATTTTAGAGATTTGGGATGGCCGCACATCTTTCAGGTCAAATTCTGAGTGATATTTTTCCTTCTTATTTTTCTGATCACCTCTTTCTACAATCAATTTTTTTAGATTCCTTATAAAAACAACACTTTGGAAAGTAAATGACTCTTCTTCACTGAAGGTCTCATCTGCAATGATCTCTAATGATGAATTTTGTTTGGGCATATTTCCCGACTGATCAATTGTGGGAAATGTTTTCTCAATATCTACCTCGAGCTCCATGTCTTCAATAGAGAAGCTATTGATGTCATTTTCTATGAGATTGTCTTATTCCTCTTGCACTACATTCTTTCTCTTTTTTCTCATAGGGAGCTTATGTGAGCTCTCAATTTTTCTAGGGAGGGGATTCTTCTCTCCTCCGCCGCTTGAACTACTATTGGAAATATTCCTAATTGGGTGAGCCGTTGGAGCATTTCTCCAGGATGTGATAGTTTTGGGAGTAACAACTAGAGATTAGATGCTCCTTTCATTGGGACCCTTTCCTTTTTTCTTATAAAACTTGTTAGTACCGAGTACTGTTTCTAAGTCACCAACATTGTGTACATGAGCGCTTTGGGTGTTATCTTCTTCTTTATTCAAGATCGTATGAATGAACGGGTTGTTGAATCCTACTGACATCCTATGTTCCATAAAGATTTTGTTAGGATCAAACCCCTTTATTTTTTCAGCATACTTTAGATTTACATTGTTGAAGTGATTCACAAACTCATCAATTTTATTTATGTTTCTGAAAATGAAATCTCCAATCTTCCATGGCAAGGGGATGAATTGATTTTTCATTTTTTCGTGGAAAAATGAAGCCATAAATTGTATTGCATTTCCACCTCTGTAATGAATAATTTATCAGATACATGATACAGGAGAAAAGAAGGATTTTCTTTGGAACATGATATCCTTATGACACTGTGATTCTCCATTTTTTCTATTGTTCCTCTTTTCTCTAGAATTTTTTAGCCTGGTCAGATATCCTTGAAGTATTCTCTCCCAAAAACAACCTCTTGAAGATTGAAACAAAATCATTATAGACTTCATAAAAATATAAAGGGGTATTATGTCTCCATAATGCCTGATACCAGAAGGTAACCGGATCTGTTTCACAATTCACCCTCTTACTTATGGTCAATTTTGGGAATTGACAACAATACATTATAACGAATATCAGATATGATGCCGTAAAGAATTTTTTTATCCTTTTTGTAGTGCATTAACTGGGATGAGATTTCGATAGAAATCAATTTTCCCCAATCAAAGATGGCTTGTTCTTTTACTATAAAATATAAAATATAAATAATCAGGTGAGAAATGGTAGCAGTTCTTTCCTGACCTATCAACTTGGTAAACAACTAAGCGATTTCCTGAAAGGGGTTTTTAAAAGAGTCGACATGAATCTTGGTTATGTCTTCTGGAATAGACATAGGATTCTACAAATATTCAGGAAATAGGTCAAGGCCATTGCTATGTCTCTTCAAGAAATCTATGTAGTCTTCTCCTTTGAAGGTAAGCATATAGTCTCTGGGAGCTTCAACATCCTGCGAAAGGCTTGCGGTGAAAGGGAAACCGGAGAATGACCTTGGAGTTGTATAATCCTCTGGCTCAACACGTACTTCTCCATGCACCATGTAACAAGCTCTTTACATTCAAATACCTCAGGAACACATCCTGCACAAGCAATTCCAGAAGCCCAGATTACGTCTTTCTATGTAGGAGGAGAGGAGTAATATGAATATGCTTTGGACCATTGAAAGTTCTAGTTTTCACAACCAAAAATATTTAGAATATCACCACAAAATTGTTGTCTAGCTACTGCTGCCATAGGTTGATGAGAGTATTATTTCACCTGGATAATATCTTGAAATGAATTTTTTTCGGAGATATGAAAATAATATAACCTTTGGCAATTAGTGCTTTAATGCAATTTAATGAGAAATCTCCTCGATCCCTTCGCTATCAATGACGATATTTTTGGAGCCTGCATGATCAACTATTAGAATTAAACCATACTTAATGCATATTGGGAAAAAAATGAAGGTGGCAGGGACACACGAGAACAATTTTGAATATGGAGTTTTTCATGAACCCGCCTGCCCAGGAACTCGCAAACCTGCGGTTATGAATGATAAAAAATAAGCTAAGTGTTGCAAAGCGGTCATTCGGACTTGTATGCAAGAGAAATGATATACTTAGGGGCTCGGTACCTGCAACAATTCTGACGGTCATAATGTAGATCAAGGACCTTTGGGTGTAAAGTGGAGATCAATGAACTTGGAAGATGAAGGTTTGAATCCGTGAACCCACGAAGTTGCAAAAAATGGTTAAGTATATTATAACAAGGCAGTCAGTCGGAATCATGACATAGGAACGTGAATGGAAATGAAAACCCGTTAACCCACGAACTCGTCGATTTTTGAGTAGTTAGGGGGAAAGGGGATAAATGTGGATGACAAAAGTGAGGGAGAAGAAATGTAGGTAGCGGGAGTAGAGTGGAAACGAAAAAAAGGTTAAGTGTTGAGATGGATGGAGATGAAAATGATGAGAATACTTAACCAAAATTTGAAAAAGGAGAGGAGAACATGATACTTAGAAAGATTCTTCAAAATCAGACATCTGAACAAGATCTTGAGTAACTTAGGCATATAGAAACAAATTTATGATCCGTAAAATATGTGGCGAAGCTGAGACTGAGATATGTAGAGTGAACTCATAAAAGTTCAGAAAAATGTATTCTTTTGATATCAAGTTTTTTATGGATCCAAGAGCGGGAAAATATAGGTGACCAAATTTTGGTCAACAAAACTCAAGTTCATGTAAAATTACCCAAGCACACCATGTCCACAAAAAAGTGTTTATATACAAGGCAAGATGCAAAAAGACACATTGAATCCACCAATCAAATGATATGAATTAATGTATAATAGCAGACGATATTCCTTTCCATTTAGTTTACACACAAGTATATTTCTTTCAAATTAAAAGAAATGGTATCAAATGGTGTAATGCCAATCAACTAAAAAACAACCCACCATCAAAACAAAAGACACATAATGCATCAATTCATAACCTATTCCAATAAACTAATATAGTCTATGCTATACAATAACTGATAAAGCAACTGCCTCTACATAGGACATGATCACCTAGATGTAGCAATAATAAGCATCTAGCCAATAAATATGAATATGGATAGAAAACCCAATAAACAACTATAAAAGACCATAAATGCTAGTTGCGACAAACATAGTATACCTGGTCCTCCATCATAGAACCTGAAATAGAGCCAATTTCCCAACATATCATGTTCAGGTTGTTCCATGTCTAATCTTTGCCATTAAGTTGTCCAATCTTCACAAAGATTCATGTGCTGCCCATGTTTTCTAGTCTTTCCTTGGTTGCTTTTAGTAGGCTCCCAGACACATAAAAAACAAACAAGGCAAGACTAGAAAAACATGGGCAACATAAACCTTGTCGGAAATGCATTGTGGATCGTGGAGGTGACTTCCCTTGAGACCTGCATTTGTCAAATACAATAACAGGTTAAATGAATGATAATAACTAAACATCATTGAGCTTGTATTTGACAAAGAGAATTAAATGTTATATGATTGAATAGTAATTAAATATGTACAATGATCTAGAAATACTAAAGGGGAATATCTCATATTTGATGGAGCTCCTCTTGGTTTCAAGAATAATTTATTCTCTTCTAAAACCTTGCACATTCACCACTAATTCAGAGCATTGATGCACATAACAATGTTGGGTATGCATGCAACCGTTCAAACCATTTATGGGAATCAATAAATATACACCAACATAGAATACGAAAGTGTAATAGGATGGACAAGTAATTTATACTACCTAGGCATGAAATGTTCATTTCCCATTAAATACCAAATGTTGAGCACCCACAATATTCACAATCAATTCTAGGCATACATTCATTTTCAAATCAAAGAGTACAAATTTATGTAAGGGTCTCAATAACTAGTAGGAAATCACTACCTCCTTCAAGTATATTTCCCATTCAAGAGCACTATCCAACCATAATTAAAAAGGTAAAATAAAAAAAATTACACATTTCCTCCATTCACCAAGCCATACAAACTGTTATTCAAGGCTTCAAATTATGGGTAACCTAAATATTTGACAAAGTATCCCATGCATGCAAATATAATAACCTCATCATGACTTGCAACCATTGCTATTGAGAGCATAGTTTTGCCATGGTTTTTTAAGTGAAACATAACCTATCATGTCCATAAACCAAGAGCCTACTCATAGTTGAATCAAAGGCAATAACCCATACAATGAATTCATGCCCAAAAAACCACAAAATTGATTAGGAGTAATGAGTTGAAAACATAGTTTTCCATGACTAAATTGGTGTTTGCAAAGTTTGGGTAGGGACACACAAAGAACGAGAATGATATACAAAAGGGGGGTTTAAATGTAATAAAAACCCTATGAAACCCTAGACAAAAGACGGTCCAAAAATCCCTAGTTCCACAATCACAAAAAAGCCTCAAGTGATGCAACTAGACAAAAATATTCTCGATCAACTACTGGATAGAGTAAGTGATATTGACACCCGCTCTAATACCATGTTGAAATTCACAAAAATAGTGAGAGAATCAAATGGAACCAAGACAAACTCAAATTCTGCAATAAAGAGAAGAACAAACCAACTCTAGGGAAACATAACACTTGAAGAGAAATAATCCAAGAGGAGTGCAACACTTGAAGAGATAAAAAAGGAGGAGCAAGACCCTAAAGAGAGAGTGAACCCCAAGAACAAGTGCATTAGAGAGAGAAACAAACCCAAGCACAAGAGAGCATAACACTAATAGGTGCACATAGGCAAATCACTTTATTAAAAAAGAAAAAGAACAACATGATTACCAATTATAAATGAGAGTTAGGTATATACACAACACAACACAAGAGGCAGGGTGCTTTCCCCAAAAAGGGTTATAAGATAACATGTACAAGGTCTTCCTTATCCAAACCTAGAAATATAATAATGACTAAAATATAAGGTCGGTCATGGCCAAAAATGAAGCTTACACAATTTTCAACATAGATATATTGGTGGGCTAAGGTTTCAGCTGCAAGATGAGCTAGCCTTGGTAAAGTTATATTCAATAGATTGAGCATACCAGTATGTTTAAGGTTGAGGAGAAATTATCTTTCGAAGTAAGGGAAAAATAATGAGCAGAAGGGGCAACAACACTATCTTTAGAGAGAAGGGAATTTCCTCGATATATATCAAGAATGACGAGCCTGAGGAGGAAGAAGATGCTTCAAAGTGTTATATTTTAGTAACTCAAAGGTACTTATACATTGGAGGCACCCAACATGTAGAAGTGACCGAGCATATTTCTCTCTAGTGACTTTATGAAGTGTTTTCGTAAAATGACTTTATAAAGTGATTTTATAAAGTAAATTGAGCCTTTTAATATTTAATGGGTAAAAGTGACTTTATGAAAAGTGGTTCACTTAAGTGATTTAAGTGAACTCAATGAAAGATTAATTCGTGACCATTGATCTTAAGGGAAGGTGAAGAGTCACTCTAGGGAGACCAAGGGTTAGAGGAGTTACTCATTAATGAGTAATAAAAGGAACACTAGAGGAGAGGTGGGACACACCTTTTGGGAGGAGAGGTTGAGAGGAATGTGAATAGTCACTCACATTCCAAGAGAATTCCAAGAGAGTGTTGAGATGAAGGAGAAAGGAGAAGGAAAACAAGATAAGGGGTGCACTTTACAAGAGGGAGAGAGGGCATGCACCCCAATACAAGTACATCATTGAATGTTGGTCCGTACAACTGAGAAATGAGCAATACAATACATAATTGAAGAGGGTTGTACAACTATGAATGCACATAAATTGAGGCTGCAGATGGCACATATTTCTAGGTGTTGAGGTTGCTGATTTTTGGTCCCTAAGAGTGTTGTTATTGTGTATGAATGATGAAGAATTTATGCTGATGTTGAAGACTGTACAATAGAGACCATATTATTGATTATTGGCATAGTTTTCGAGGTAGATTTATGTTGTTGATAATGTGGGTTATTAGCACATAAATATATGTGTTTGTGGGAACATTTTGTAAGTTCAATACTGTAATTAATGTTGTAGAA
>ML786068.1:299759-310423 GCA_009831015.1 Picea engelmannii | reverse complement strand
GTTGGTCTGCTTTCCTTTTATGCAATCCACACAAGTCTCAAAATCAATAAAATCCAGAGTATTAAGTACCCCTTCATTTACCAATCTTTTAATTCTTTCTATGGAGATATGACCTAGTCTCCGGTGCCATAATTTAGAGGAATTTTCATTAATAACACATCTTTTAGTGCCAGTGTTAACATGCATTGAATCATAAGTGACATTGTTTTGTAAATTAATGCAGTAAAGACCATCAGACAAAATACCATTCCCAACACAATCAGATTTATAAAATAAATTGAAAGATATTTATGAAAAGTTAAAGGAATATCCAAAAGTTACAAACCTTGAAACTGAAATCAAGTTTCTAGAAAAACTTGGAACATAAAAGGTCTTTTCTAATTCTAAAACAAAACCACTACTTAAAGTTAAATAGCATGTTCTTATAGCTTCCACATGCGAGCCCATTTTGTTTCCTGATAATATGCTTTGCTCACTTTCCACTGGCTTCCTTAGGTTTTGCAAACCCTGCAAGGAATTCAAAATGTGAATTGTTGATCCAGAATCAATCCACGAGGTGTTAATATTGACATTAACCATATTAGATTCATAACAAACAAACGAGATTGCATTACCTTTGTCCGCAAGCCATTTCTGAAATTTGGCGCATTCCTTCTTCATGTGTCCCTTCTTTTTACAGAAGAAACACTTGGAATCCTTCTTGATATCAGTTTGGGGAGGTACTTCCATGCATTTCCAGCATTGCACTTTCTCCCAGTTCCATCACCAGTCTCTCTTCCCCTTGAACACACATGGTCATGAGTTCATTAATTGACCATTTATCCTTATGTGTGTTGTATGAGATTTTGAAGGGTCCGTATTGGTGCGGAAGGGTGTTCAGGATGTAGTGCACCAAGAATGACTCCGATATTTCAACCTCAAGTTTCTTCAATTGAGCCACAATGTCCCTCATTTGCATGATGTGCTTGCGCACACCTTTCACATTGGTGAGCCTTAGGGATGAGAACTTCATGATTAGGGTGCTTGTTAGTGCCTTGTCTGAAGTGACGAATTGATCATCAATGGCTTTCAACAAGTCTCGGACCTTTTCATGCTGATCAACAGAACCACGAATACCAGTTGGAATTTTAGTCTTAATGAACATCATGCTTAGGCGATTAGATCACTCCCATCGTTCATAAAGCGTGATGTCCGCTGCAGTGCTGGTATTAGTGAGTGCTGGTGGTTCATCTTTCCTAATAGTATAGTCTATGTCCATCCACCCCAAATGAAGGAGAACTCTCTCCTTCCAGACCTTATAGTTATCTCCCTTAAGTTCAGGGATATCACAACGAATTTCAGAGAAATTTGCAGGTTGTACAATTGCATAAAATTAAAGATTACACGCTTATGTTAAAGTTGAGGCCTAAATAAAATTTCATGCTTTACCAATGTAAATCATGCTTAAAATTGAATCCAATGACATAAAAATTGCCTGGGCTAAATTTCCAATTCAAGCAAATTCAATTATTCTATCATATATTTGAACTTTATGATAAAACTATTAATTCATAATTCATGTGGGTAAGTTATGAATACTTTAATATTTTATCCTAATTAATTATATAAATATAATAAAAAATTTTTGTGGAATAAAATTTATTATATTTAGTATAATTAATTACAATTTATGTCTAAACATTCCTTATGTGATCCTAATTAATCATAATATATAATATTATTTAATTAGAGATGCTCTGGCTATTATCTAATTAATTAAAAATTATATAGATCACTAGACATTATTCCTTTTATACACAAAAATTAACTTAATATGAGAATAATTATAAATTGCATAAATAAAACTATAATATTCATGCATAACATTCAACGATGAGTCTCGTATACTCATCCAAAATAGCATGTTTTTAATTAGAGCAGAAATAATCAATTAATGCAAATTAAATATGAGCATAATTAATAAATTTGCACACCAACCCAACAACGAACATACTCAATCCCTAATGTTCAGAAAAATTTCATAACTGACACAAACACGTTGTTAATTAGAATTAGACAGCCACAGATAAGTATTGAGGCCTAACACCAGCTTCTAGAGAGTATGTTAATTTTATCCAGACATTTGAATAACGACACTGACGAATGTAGAGAAAAATTTCTAAATATGGCATTGAGCCAAACACAACATGTCTATAAACACCTCGCTCTGATACCAAATGTTAAAATAATTAACAATTCTTTATATGCGGAATAAGCTCTTAAAAGAATCTAAAACTTGAATTGCCGAATAAATCATACCTACAACCATTGATGCTACTTTTGCTTTTACTAATTGCTGTGGAAGTTTTCCCACTTCAACAAAAGATTTGCTTTGGGCTCCTTTTGAGTTGTCTTGAACTTCGATATCAGTCTTGAACTTAAAAGAATCGAAAACTTGAATTGCCGAATAAATCCTTCATCCGTATGGAATTTCCAAGCTCTGCTCACTCTAACTTGATGGTGTAAGACTGAAGGGGATTGAATTAGCAAGCTTGGGGACCAAACAAAAGTGTTTATAGCCAAGCTTCCATCAAGCTTTTGGCTATGTGTCAAGTGTTCCACAAATCATGGTAGAGAACTGCAGAGGAAGTAATGGACCACTTCAGGAGCTTCCAACAAAAAACTAATTTAACTGTGTTTTCGTAATTTAAGAAAATAACTGCAGTTGGTTTCCAAATCAAGTGCGACTATTATGGGGGCTATCGGCGACAATTGAGGAGCCGTTAATCACTGTTAAGGGAGCTTACATAGAATAAATGTAAGACAATGAAAGTAATTTATTCATTAAGTTTAAGTTAGAAAAACAAAAACACTATTTTATTATATTTACAAGATTAGCATCAATAAATTAAAAACCAATTATAATTGATGATTATTTTCAAAATAGGTGTTTCAAAAGACCTAAAACTCAACCAAAAAAATGTAATTTATGCATCTTAAAATTGTTTTTATTAGACAAATATCTTACTAATTTAATAATATTTAAGACACTATTAATTTTTATAACTCCTTAACTTAAACAAAATAAAACTTAAAAACTTTTCTTCACTTGTTTATAAAAAAAACAAAATATTAAAATAAATCAACTTATTTATTATGAATTCTTTAAAATGTCACACATTTTAATAAAAAATAATAATTATTTTATATTTGAAAATAAATAAATAAATACTTAAATATTTTCAATCTTATATTTATAAACAAATGCAAAAAAGATACATAAAAATTTCCATAATATAACCATAAAATTGAATTACACAGATTATTTTTTAAGTACACAGAAGAAATTAATCCACACTATTCCAATCAAATTACTCATATAAAGAGAATCTCTTGAATGAAGAACATTTCATGAAGAAATTAACCCACAAGATTCAAACCAAATTACTCATAATGGGTTGCTGAGAAGGTTGAAGATGGAAATCACTTTCAATTAGATTGTCCAGCCTATGCCCATATTAGATCTCATTTTCAAAATATTTGTTACACTACCAACCTTCGTAACCTCTTAACTCAACAAAAATATGGTGATCTTCAAAAACTTCTCTTAAGGCTGTTCACTTACCCTCTTAAACAAAATTCTAAAAATAGAATAGACCAATTCTACATCATAATTATCATATTATATATATATATATATATATATATATATATATATGAAAATTTAAATTTAAAAAACTAATATATAAAATAAAATAAATATATAAATTCTACCGTCTCTGCCTTATGAGAACAATGGACCCTATGATAACGATTTCCTCATTATACCAAAACTGAAAAATACAAAGTAACGTTGTTTGAGATAAACTATCATATCTTTGTTGACATCAATTAAATCCTTTATGTCCTTTTGTTGGGTACCTTATTAGAAAAAACTATCAAACTGAAAGAGAACTTTGTCAATCCATATAAAATGGAAAAAACTGATAAAAATTGAAAGAGAACTTTATCTAAACAAAACTCCAGTAAATTCAGGGATAATATCGAAATCAAGATTACCGGACTTTCCACGGCTGCAAGACTCAGGTCCGTCAAGTGAGACACAGCCACAGCCATTTCCAGCGCGCCTGCGACGGGAGTTAATATAATTGAACAGCCCTTTGACCGGAGGGTGAACCTAATGGTCGAGAGATTACTCAAAAAGTGAGAACGCGTAGATTCTCTTACCGTTGCCGATGGATCCTTTTCTATCTTCTGCCACCGCCCTGCATTTCTTTGCACTGAACAGCGTTTTCTTAAATAGACAGTCGCGGTAGATGTAGCGACTTGATTTAGCGTTTTCTAAACAAACATAACAACACAGTTCAGCTAAATTCAGAGATAATATCTAAATCAACATAATTTCAAGCTTACCAGACTTTCCACGGCTGCAGGACTCAGGTCCGTCAAGTGAGACAGCCATTTCCAGCGCGCCTGCGACGGAGATTCAGATAATTGAGCAGCCCTTTGACCGGACGGGGAACCTAATGGTCGAGAGATTACTCCAAGATCGCTTCCAAAAGAGAGAAAGAGTAGAGATTACTCCAAGATGGCTTCCAAGATTACCCCAAGATCTTACCGTTGCCGAGGGTTCCTTTTCTATCTTCTGCCATGGCCCTGCATTTATTTCCTTCCTTCCAGCTAAATATATATAAAAATATATGTAGCTGAAAATCTAAAACTCTGTAATAAATCTTTTATATCTTACCGTTGCGTTGGTTATGTCGCTGAAAATCTAAAGATTACTCCAAGATCTTACCGTTGCCGAGGGTTCCTTTTCTATCTTCTGCCATCGCCCTGCATTTATTTCCTTCCTTCCAGCTAAATATACATAAAGATATATGTAGCTGAAAATCTAAAACTCTGTAATAAATCTTTTATATCTTACTGTTGTCTTTGGTTATGTCGCTGAAAATCTAAAGATTACTCCAAGATCTTACCGTTGCCGAGGGTTCCTTTTCTATCTTCTGGCATCGCCCTGCATTTATTTCCTTCCTTCCAGCTAACTATACATAAAGATATATGTAGCTGAAAATCTAAAACTMTGTAATAAATCTTTTATATCTTACYGTTGYCKTTGGTTATGTCGCTGAAAATCTAAAGATTACTCCAAGATCTTACCGTTGCCGAGGGTTCCTTTTCTATCTTCTGCCATCGCCCTGCATTTATTTCCTTCCTTCCAGCTAAATATACATAAAGATATATGTAGCTGAAAATCTAAAACTCTGTAATAAATCTTTTATATCTTACTGTTGTCTTTGGTTATGTCGCTGAAAATCTAAAGATTACTCCAAGATCTTACCGTTGCCGAGGGTTCCTTTTCTATCTTCTGGCATCGCCCTGCATTTATTTCCTTCCTTCCAGCTAACTATACATAAAGATATATGTAGCTGAAAATCTAAAACTATGTAATAAATCTTTTATATCTTACCGTTGCGTTGGTTATGTCGCTGAAAATCTAAAGATTACTCCAAGATCTTACCGTTGCCGAGGGTTCCTTTTCTATCTTCTGCCATCGCCCTGCATTTATTTCCTTCCTTCCAGCTCAATATACATAAAGATATATGTAGCTGAATATCTAAAACTCTGTAATAAATCTTTTATATCTTACCGTTGCCGTTGGTTATGTCGCTGAAAATCTAAAGATTACTCCAAGATCTTACAGTTGCCGAGGGTTCCTTTTCTATCTTCTGGCATCGCCCTGCATTTGTTTCCTTTCTTCCAGCTAACTATACATAAAGATATATGTAGCTGAAAATCTAAAACTCTGTAATAAATCTTTTATATCTTACTGTTGCCTTTGGTTATGTCGGTGAAAATCTAAAGATTACTCCAAGATCTTACCGTTGCCGAGGGTTCCTTTTTTCTATCTTCTGCCATCGCCCTGCATTTCTTTGCACTGAACAGTGTTTTCTTAAATAGACAGTCGACTGCAACTCTGTCCACGTTACATCTTAACATTGTTTCAGGGATTTGGGATTGGAATTGGAAGGGGATTTTGGAAAGATCAGAATAACGACCCTTTCATTCCTTCCTTCCTCTGCCCATTCCAATTCTCAAATACCTGAAACGTTAAGATCTCTTACTAATTCTTTAGTAAACATTGTGAAATCAATGTAACACTCTCTTGGAAATATCGCCTGCCAATATATTTAATGAACGTTGGGTGCTCACCTGTTTATATTGAAATCTCTCACTCCTCTCAACACCTTGGATTGCACACTAGACCAGGACATGCAATCAGGCGTGCATATAAAACTCAAGTGAATGTATTACGAAAAATAAAGGGATGTTATTATTATTATAACATAGAAAATGTAAATGTAATATAAAAAAGACTTATGAAAATAAAGTTTTATAAAAGAGAAGAATCATGTTATATTCAAGAAAAACTTTTAACATTTAAGACCATGAAAATGTAAATGTAAAATGTATATGATGTATTAGAATTCAATCATATCTTTATATCTACCATGTTTTATAAATTTACCACCCAAGCTAAGATGTTGTTTTGGAGTGTTTCTCCTTATTCAATAAGATGTTGTTTTGGAGTGTTTCTCCTTATTCAAGTTGTAAGTTGTGAGATGGTTAGTGATGTTTTATAAATTTACCATCCAAGCTAAGATTTTGTTTTGGAGGGTTTCTTCTTATTCAAGTTGTAAGTTGTGAGATGGTTAGTCGATGAATTGTTTTTATACAGTCATTGGAATGCAAGTTAAACACATTACAAAAGAAAAGGGATAAATACCTTTGGTTTCCATAAGCCATGAATATCTAGAAGGAGCCATGTGAATTCATAAAGGGAAAATAGAACAACTCTTTGATATCATAATAGGGGAGTATCTAATTACAAAACATTCTATTCAATATGAGGGTTTAAAGAACAAATCTAACTCGTATAGTGCTCCAAAGGAAAATGGTGATCCCTCTCACTATGAAGTAATATGGAAACATGTAATATCCCCTACAAGCATGAGCATAAAAAGTATGTGGTAAGTGGGTAAGCGATTTACATTTGATTGCTTTGGAATTTATATACAACAATAATAATATACAAATGTGCACTTAGGGTTATATTTTTCTAGGAGCACCATGTGAAAAATGAAACAACTAAAGGATAAATAGGGGGTGACCACTAAAATAAATTTTTATTGATGTTTCCAAGTGGCTATTCCCTAAGCCTTCATATCCTTTTATATTGTTTGTATTATTTCTATTTCCCAAGATTTATGAGGGTGCACATGGCTTCCATGTGAATCATATATTCATCCAAAAATTAGGAAGGGATTCATTCCACCTTTGGGAAAAATAATACATTCATTCTCTTCTCTCCTTGGGGGAATAGCATAAAGAAGATTTCCATTTGGATATGTTGAGAGATCACACAATACACTAAGACATGTGTTAGTAAGATAGGATGCTTGCATGCTAAATTGTGGAGGAAAATGCTTACCATGTCAGTACATTGTGAGACCATTCGTGTATGTTGAGATGACATTGGTATGCTATATGTTAGTGTCGATATTTCACTGTGCCCAGATGCATGTTATTGTTATAAGCCTTGCTGTTGTGAATGTATTAAAGACTTCGAGCGACACCTGTTTCTGAAGTATTGCAATGGCCTACATAGGTGCATCCAAACATATATGGAGTTCTCAGACATATCCTCACTAGGAGACGCTTACCGATAAGATGTCAAGAATGAGTAGAAGTTGAAGAAAAATAATAAGAGAGATTTGAGTTCTGCAGACCCATCACAATAGAAGCACAATAAAGGTGGTCGTAACTCCTAGGGAAAAGGACAAATAAAGGATGGATAGCCCGAGGAAAAATATTCCAAGCCACTAACCAAGAAGGGTAATGGGAAGTCGAAGAAGGACAATGGAAAGTGGTGCGAGTTCCATAAAATCCCTTGGAAAAATACTAATAAATGTCACTCCAAACAATCATTGTTCACCGAGACAAAATCCTCGGGGTCAGATGTTGACTCAGAATTTAATTCATATCCAGAAAAGGGAAGATAGATCATTGATGCATAACCCAATGTCACTAGTTCTACCACAAAAGTCCAACCAGAGGAACCATAGGATTCAGAAGAAGGAGAGTGCTTCTTCCACTCACAGATGCGGGTGAAGAGGACCCCACTCCATTTGATTATTGACAGTGGTAGCCAGAATAACCTAATATAAACATAAGTCATCAAGAGGCTGAACCTAACAATGACACTGCATCCTCAAACATACACCATCGGTTGGCTCATCCAGGGATGAAACAGCTGTGTCAACCAACAATGTCGCCTGTACTATGGCATCAAACCCTCCAAAGACAAGGTATTGTGTGATGTTTCCCCCCTTGAAATTTTTGATGTTTTGTTAGGACAACCATATATGTAAAAGTGTCAAGTTTTTTATGAATCTAGGCCTTGTAGTGTCATTATTACTTTGGGAGGTCAACTCTATAGGGTACCTAGGGTAGTCCCAACTAATGCAGTCTCTTCTCTTTTATATCTGCGAAGTGGTATAGAAAAGTGGTCTCTCAGACTGAGATGATTTTCCTCTTTATGGTATGGTGTCACTACAATCGCCAAAACCTATGCACAAGGTATCTCTACACAACAACAAAAGTTGGAGAAGATACTAGAAGAGCACAAAGACATATTTTCCTCACCTACTATGGTGACTTTGCATTGTGAGGTAAAACACTCAATTAATTTTACACCCATTGCTCCTCTATCTAATGGACCTGTATACATGGCCACATCAGACCAAGCTCCTCACCTTGTGGGAGCCCAACTGTTCTGGTACAGAAGAAGGACATGACATGGAAACTTTGTATGTATTATAGAGCCTTGAAAAATATCATAGTCAAGAACCGGTACCCAATCCCATGAATTGATGATCTTCTCAATTAGCTCAAGGGAGCCAATTTTTCCAGTAAGATTGATCTGAATTCAGGCTACCACTAAGTGTCGATTCAACAAATTGATGTATGAAAGATAACCTTCAAGTATAAAGAAGGTCTCTTCAAGTGGTTGGTCATGCCTTTCATCATTACTAATCCCCTGGCCATATTCATATAGATGATGGATGATATATTTCATCCATTCAAAAACTCCTTTATGGTCGTATATATGGATGACATCCTCATATTTAGAAAAAACTATGAGGAACATTTGAATCACATTCAATAGGTCTTGTTCACCTTGTGGCAAGACAATATATGCCATATTTGATAAGTTTTCCTTTGGCATGAAGAGAATCCAATATTTTGGATACATCATGGATGAGTAGGGTGTGCATGTGGATCCAACCAAGATCCAAGTCATCCATGATCGGTTGACCCCAAAGAAACTAACCAAGCTCCATAGCTTCTTGGGCCTCACCAACTTCTACCATATGTTTGTGTTGGGGTTCTTTCATATCGCCTGGGCCATAAGCTAGGTGACCAAGGGTGGAGGGAAGGCCAAGTTTGCTTGGGCTGTGTCCCAATAGAAATACTTTAAGGATTTGAAATTCTGCCTCTGCTTAGTACCAATTCTTATTCTTCCATACATGCAACATTCATTTGAGATTGAGATAAATCCTTTGGATTATTCTATCGATGTATTCCTCACTCAACATGGGCATATGGTGGCCTATCAAAGTGAAACACTATCTTATGTTTTTCACAGATACTCCATCTATGACAAAGAGATGTACTCCATTGTGCAAACATGTTGACAATGTAAGCATTACATTCCGAGGAAGGAAACCATCATCCAAACTGATCAAATACCTCTGCAATTCATGTATACAAAAGAAAAGTTATAGAATTACCACCATTAGAAGTGGTTCAAGTACCTACAAAAATTCCACTCGAACATCAAGTACAAAAAGGGTAGCACCAACCATGTTGCGAACTGCCCTGGTCGACCCCCGATTGTGGCACTAACCAAAGTTCTTAACTCCTGTGGGCATGAGACATCTAGATGGCCACAATTATACAATAGTGAGTTTGACTTTGCGGCTACCTATTAGACATTGAGTGCAGAAAAACCAGTTCCATACTTTCATCTTTAGGATGGACTTCTATGCCATCTGAGCCATCTATTTGTTCCTTCAAGTGAACATGCAAGATTACTGCAAGATGGATTCCAAGATTACTCCAAGATCTTACCCTTGCCCAGGGTTCCTTTTCTATGTTCTTCCATCGCCCTGCATTTATTTGCAATGAACAATGTTTTCTTAAATAGAGAGTCGACTGCAACTCGTGGTAGATATAGCAGCTTGATTGATACATGATGTAGCATCGTAGATACTCTGTCCATGTTACATATTAACATTGTTTCAGGGATTTTGGATTGGAAGAAGAAGGGGATTTTCGATGGGAAAATAACGACCCTTTCATTCCTTCAGCTGCCCATTCCAATTCTCAAATCCCTGAAACGTTAAGATCTCTTACTAATTCGAGACATGCAATGCACGCTGGAAGACATGCAATACAACGTACATATAAAACTCAAGTGAACTTATTACTAAAAATAAAGTGATTTATTATTATACTTCATTTCTTATATCATCGACCAGTTCATCTTTATTAAAAAATTATGTTTTTTTTTTTTCAAAGTTTCACATTATGTATTAGTTTTTTTTTTTTTTTTTTTTTTT
>ML786068.1:286062-298722 GCA_009831015.1 Picea engelmannii | reverse complement strand
AACTCTATTTCACTTTCCTCTTTGAGAGGGAAATCTAAGAGGGAATTCTCCCAATGAATTAAGATCTCTAATACAATAATATCCTTATTCATGTTCAATAAGGAGGACTTCATAACTATTAGTATCCTATTAAATGCTAACTACCTAGTGGACCTTCTATAATGAGGGCACATAGGATTTGTTAAATGTTAACTACCAAATAGGGCACATAGGATTTGTTAAATGTTAACTACCAAATAGGGCACTATTTAATAATAACTAAAATTGTGGACCTAGTCTGCATTATATTAAATGACCACCATAATTATCCTACTCTTATCTCTAATGTACCCATAGGTCTCCATTACACCACTAGGGTGGATTTCAACATTCTACCCCCCTTTGACAAGTGTTGTCCTCAACACTTGTAGATATGATATATATCCATAATCTAGGGCCTCATGTATGCGTGTTGATTGCAATGTTGAAGTATTCCCCAAAGCTTGTCTATAAACCTAGGTCCCATTTACACATGCTCATAGCAACATTGAAATAGTCATAGAAGATTGTCCATAAACTTGTCCTAGTCCACACTACATTAAATGGATATCATACTTATCCTATTCTTATCTCTAATGAACCCATAAGTCTCTTTTACAACCCTATGGAGGATCCCAACACAATACAATACTCATTGGTTAAAGTGGGAGCACTTCGTTGATTTAAAACCTTTTTGGTTAATTTTTTTGGATGAAATAATTTAAAAACAATAATTAATATATTTTTTAATTTTTGATAGAATTATGTAAGTATATTATGTAAAACATGTAAGCATAAAATATCCATGTGGATGAATTAATTTGAAAAATAATAATTAATTCATATAGTGCCTTTTGGTCTTGAAGTATGACCAAAAACTATTTTTTTATGAACTAAGAGCTCATATTCCTCATATATAAGGAAAGTACATGTTAATACTCAAAGACCTAATGGAAGTCTGCCCAATTATGGACCATCAATATGTTATTTCATGTGACCAGGTTTTGTTTGCACATGGTGATGTTGATGTAGATAGAGTTCTTGAGATTGTATCAAGAGAGGCTAGGCTAATAGCCATGAGTATCTTAAACCTTTTCCATCTTTTGAAAACAAATATTAATGTTCTCTCCTTATTAAACAAGTGATGTTTGTGAATTTTATTAACTGTAGAAGATTATGTAGTTATGTTAATTTGTCAATCCTATGTGTGAGGGGATTCAATATATTTGTAGATTAAGTATGATCATTATTGAGAGGAATTTTGGTCCAGGAAAGGTGGATTTATAAAGTAAAATTGTGTATTTCTTTTATTAAGATGTTTTTATCACCAAATACTCTATAAATGAAACCCATTAATCTTTTTTTATTCTTATAGGTTAATAATTCTTGAATATTGATGTTATTAGAGATATTACAAAAATCAATTACTTTTATCCTCTACTTTGTTAATCTCACAATTTTTATAGATTCTTTGAGTCAAAATATTTTAGGCCTTATCCACAAGTGTGAATCTTCGAAAGTTGGTTCTTATCTTTATGATATGTGTTTTTTTTTTTAGGCAAGTAACAATATCAATGATATAGACATAGTTTTGATATTTTAACTTAGGAGTAATGAGTTCTTTGTAATATATCAATTTCTCTTATGTCCAATGTCCATGTTGCTCCCCATTTTCTCTTTAAAATTATTTAAGTTAGATATATATATTTCTTAAGGTAGAAAAAACACCTCAAATTTTTATTATTTACATAAACACTTGGACATCCATTACTTTCCAACATAGGAAACTAGGCCCCCCCGCCAGGAATTGTCTTCAAAACTTTTACTTTTCTCACATGTTCATTCAATATATGGCCCAACTGGGCCAAGGAGGCCACCTAGGGGAATTCCCACCTAGGGCGCACAACTCAATCACCTAGGCGCAACACTTCTTCACCTTTTGATGATGAATTAAATATATGTAAAATAAATGGTTCCCTTGGTATATAAGGTGAACCAGGACTAAAATAAAGCATTCTTACCTTTTCTTATGAAGCTATGTGTCTTGGTTGTTTTCTTTTCTGAGTTTGCATTTTACATTCACGGTAATTTCGTTTTTAGGGTTTTTGAAGAATAACTAGTGCGCCTTCCCTCATGGATGCCTCCTGGTGACTTCGTTTTCCATGCTTCCACCTCTGAGAGCAAGATTATCTCATTAGCTAGCCACTCTCTCAGGGAGAAAATCATTTCCTTCGAGTTTTTTGAGGCAGAAGGGAGGGCGCACCAACTGGGGTTTGCACCCTTGCTAGTTTCTTCTTTGTGGGAATGAAGTGAGTGCGCCCTCTTCCATGGATGCACTCAGATTATCCCACTAATCCCCGGAGGTCACTCTGAGATCGCCAAAACCTTTTGGCCACTCTCGGGTCACCTCGGTCTAGATCCCCATTTGCTTGGTCACCCAAACTAATGGTGCACCCCTGTTCAGATTTTCACCCCTGAGGAGAGTTTTTGGTCAGAAGCCGAGCTATGGATTGCGTTGTAACACCCTGTTTCCCCCTGTCTGTAAAAATAACTATACTTGCCAAGAAATATGGCAAACTCAAATATGTGAATGTGTGATTTGAATGGACCTTAGTATAAAGCATCGACGAATGTAAATAATGTTATGAATATATGTTGCAGGACTGCTGGGAGGGGGATGTGCTGAAAAAGAGACCACGATGGTTGAATAAAGGTGGTGGAAGGCACCTGGAATGGTGGCGTTAACTTACACCAAACCATACCGTATTTAATCTTCACTGGCTCGAAGATCAAGAGCGGCTCGCTGGCCCCAAAATGAATTACTTGCTAGGTTGGTAGGTGAAGAGGCTCCTCAGGAGTTAATGAGGGATGGGGGTGAACCGCCCATCCGTGGAGGCCTCAGAACTGAACACCGCGGGGAAATTCATGCCACACACAACCTCGCCGAAAAAGAAAAGGCAGGTAAAAGGTGTAGAAGGGACAAAACGCGAGGGGAGATCGCAGGAAAAGATCGGAAGAAATCTGGAACAAAATACAGAGTGAGTGATAGCAGAGAAGAAGGAGAGTAACCTTTGTTCTCGATCGCTGAAGAACAGAGACAGAGAGTCTCAAGCATCGTGGTCTAGCTCGGGGGTGGCTAGTGGTAAATCCATTCAGAATCGCTGAGCCTACGGTTGGGTGGAAACGAGCACCCCTCTCAACAGTTGCATCAAACCCGATGTTTTTATGATAAGTGTTATATCTTGTATCTTGAATTTAAATATTCTGACATGTATGCTCATGGTTTTTGAAATTATGAATGATTTCAGTATAAAACTGTCTGTACCATTTTTTGATCAGAAATGGTGGTTGCATGCTTATGGCGAAACGACCGGATACAACTTATATATATATATANATAAGTGCAGTTTTTCAGGTCCGCTCTCGGGAAATTGTTCCCTTGTTTACCTCATGTAATACTCTGGATAGATTCCTTTCCCCCACATGGAAATCCTTTCGGGAAAGTTCCCTCACTCTATAGATCCGGGGTAAGTGCCTAGAAAGGACTGCCTTCGCAGTAAAAACCTTGACCTTGCTCACTACCAGTCACAGAAGCTAATAGCTCAGAGATTTTAAGAGGACCTTCCCATCGGGTCTTCAAACCTGGTGAAATTTACCCAAGGGCATGAAGAAGGAATTAATGGCATAGTTTTTAAAATCCTGCATGGGAGAGAATGGTATTCTTATACTTCGATATTTTGGAGTTTCGACACCCGGGGTATCTAGGTGCGAGACCTTTTGTACTCGCGAGTCCTGAAACCCCGACCCACGAAATCCCGAAATGACAACGTGTGGATGAATTAAGGACCTTTCGGTGGTTCGGTACCCAGGATACCCTTCCTCTTTCTAAATGCATGAATGAGATCCTTTCGGAGGATCTAAGGTCTGTTACGACCGTTAAATTAGATGAAGGAACACAAGCATTAATGCCTCGACCCCTTTTTAACCTTCGTAAGTAGCGAAGAAATTGGGACCGTCGATTCCAAGACCCATGGGAGTACCTGGACCGTCCAGATGTAGAGTACACGTGGCGACTGATAAGCGTTTTTGGCGTTTCGGCACCTAGGGTACCCAAGGGCGAGTTCCCTTGTACTCGCAAGTCTCGAAACCCCAACTTGCGAAATCCTGAAATTATAATAGTATGGAGAAGTTATAAGATCTCGGAGTTTCGGTACCCGGGATACCTACAGGTGAGTTCCTCATACTCGCAAGTCCCGAATCCTCGACCCGCGAAATTTCGATGGGTGAAATCTTGAAATAGATGCGCAGGTTAAGAGTTGGTACTTCAGAGTTTCATCTCTCGGAAGATCTAGATGTGAGACCTCTTGTCTGCGCACATCACGAATCTCCGATTCATGAAACCCAAAATTGGACCAGCATGGGTAAGTATTGGTGTTCAACATTTTGAGAACCGTGATGTTCGAGGATAAGTTCCCTTGTACTCGCTAGTTGCGAAATCCTGAACTGCAGAACCCCGAATTTGGTTGAGTGTATGATGAGCGAGTGTAAAGGCTTTTCGGCATTCGGGTAGTCGAGGAGTGTGAATCTTTGACCTCTTGTATCGCGAGGTTCCGATATACGAAACCCGGACTCGCAGAATCCCGAATTGGCATAGCGTGACTTGGTTCGGCATTTCGACGTTTCGGTACCTGGAAAAACCCAAGGGTAAGTTTCCCTTGTATTCGCAAGTCCCGAAATCCCGACTTGCGAAACCCCGAAAGGACAGAATGTGGAGAAGTTATTATACTTCGATATTTCGGCACCCGAGGTACCTAAGTGCGGGTCCCATGTATTCGCCAGTCTCGAAACCCCGATTCGCGAAATCCCGATGGAGGAAACCCCGAAATAGTGGAGCATGTTTAGAGTTTTGATGACTCGGAGTTTTCGGCTTCTGGGAAACCTAGGAGCGAGACCCCTTGTTCTCACTTAATTCAAAATCCCGAAGGGTAGAGTACCTGGACTTAACCTGGGTTGTTGTTAATCTCGTTAAGTGGTTAGATCCGTTTTGGGTTTCGACCCTTCGAAAGACAAGAGAGAAAATGAAATACATGTATCGCGATTTCCCGAATCGCAAAAGCCGACGAGAACCTCTCCGATAAGGCCTGTGGTCCTAGCCACTGATCACATGAGTACGGATAAGGGATCGCAAGGTCTGTATCAGGCCCCGTAGGGATTCGGGGAATTCCATTCCTTGGAGAAAAGAAGAAAAAGGCCGAAAAATTTCGAATTTCGTAGTAGGTATGTTACATGCGTGGTCACATTCTCCTGTAGATCACATTCTGGGGTAGATCAATTGGTATCAGAGCCTCAAGATCCATGGAAAAGCTTCCGATCTTAAAGATTGAGCCAATTTTTTTTTGGGGGTTTTCATGAGATAATCCAGAGTTTGCCCATTCTAGGGTTTCCATTTTATGCAAGAAGATCCAAAGATCTCATAATCCCCAAGGGTGCCCACATCTCCATTTCCACAGAGAGGAGCTCCACAGATCTAAAACAATATAGATCTCTCCCTCTAGACTAGTTCAAGCTCCGTTGCCTCAGGGTTTTGATTCCTCTGTTCTCAAAACAAAGTCCTCTGTTCAACATTACAACCTAGGGGCACCTTTTCTCTTTAGTTGGCCTCACAATGCCTCCACTCAAATATCCTTTGGAAGTCGACTTAGATTCCAACACATCAAATCCCGTCCAAGATATTGCCTCTGTCCTCAATGAGCTGATCATAATGAAACAACAAAACAATCCAGATCCATTCCGGTTGGACACTCGAATCCAACTACCCAAGTTTTCTGAAAAAATGAACGGTGAAATGGTGGATTCTTGGATCCGTAGAATATCCACCTATTTCAATACATGTCTAGGCCTTAACGAGGAAAGAAAACTCCAGATTTCCACCTTGCAATCAGAAGGACTGGCACAAACTTGGTGGGATACAGAGCAAGAAAAGACCACATTTGTGATAGATATTGGGGATGCTCCAAAATCCTCTACTTCGCAACCCATCAAAACCTGGGCTTGACTTTCCAAAGCTTTGAGAAATCGCTTCTACCCACCCGGGTATGTGCAATCCTTATGGATCAAATGGAACCAACTTCGACAACTCCCTTCACAAGGAGTGCACGACTACATATAATTCTTCTGCAAGATGCACCTTTTACTTCATGTTCTAGATCCGGAAGAGGTACTCATATTAAAATTTGTGGCTGGTTTATTTATTCAATTTCGTCGAGAAGTAGAGCTGTTTGAGAATCCAACTTTAGATAAAACATTTAAGAGATCTTTGGCTATAGAAAGGAAAGCCTCTCCTAGAGGTCATATTCCTCAGCCCCTCCCTTACACCAACCCCCCCACCTCTCAACCATCCAAATCCCATCCCTCATCCCGCTTTCCACCTCCTCGGACTCAAAACCCCACACCCAATACAACTACAAGGACACCCTGGTGCACATTCCACAAAACTACTTCACACAATTCATTAGATTGTCGAATTCTCCAAAATCTAAAACCAACAAAACTCTACTCACTGAGCTCATTGCGCCTTCCCAAGTAGAAGATACCGAACAATTTCCTCTGGACAATCTCACAGAAGTAGATCCCTCATTGATTCTAATGACCCAGGAAGATTCAAACGCATCCACCCAACCCCTCTTCACCCACAACTGCCAAATCAAAAACGCCTTGGCTTTACTGATTATGGACAATGGAAGCCAAAAAAATTTGGTGTCTCAAGCCCTTGCCAACCACCTTAATCTTTTCACCACTCCACATCCACAACCCTATCAACTCGGATGGTTTCAAAAGGATGTCCCTTGCCTCCTAGTTTCCAAGCGTTGTCTGGTCACTTTCTCCATAGGCCAATTCAAAGATACTGTCCTCTATGATGTCTCCCCCTTGGATTGTGTGGATTTGCTGCTCGGTATCCCATACCAAAACCAAAGAAATGCTATCTATCTAGACAAATCCCACCAGTACAAAATTACCAAAGAAGGCCACACTTGTATCTTAACTGCAGCAAAACCCAAACCCCCTTCTACCAAAGAACAAATCTGACATGTACACTTAAACCAATGTGTCTCTCTCTGTTTGGTGTGCCCAATAACACCAAACAATACAATACACCCTGTTCCTGAATCTATGAATCCCCTCCTCCATGAGTTTGCAGAGGTATTTCAACCTCTAGAGGGACTTCCCCCCTCCCTCCACATTGACCATTCCATTCGTCTCATCCCCGGATCTGCCTTACCTAACGCCCCTACTTACCGGTTGGCCCCAACAGAAACAGAGGAAATGGAAAGACAACTGACCGACCTCATCAACTCTGGACACATCCAACCTTCATATTCTCCATGTGCTTCTGTCGCCTTTGTCATCCCTAAACGAGATACCTCAGAAATGTGCCTTGTCACTGATTACAAGCCTTGAACAAAGCCACAATAAAAAAAAGTTACCCCCTTCCCTGGATTGAGGAACTACTCGACACTCTCCAAGGAGATAAGTGGTTTACTAAATTGGATTTGAAAGCCTGCTACCATCAAGTTCGAATGAACCCAGATGATGTTTGGAAAACAACGTTCAAGACCAAATTTGGTCTTTTTGAGTGGAAAGTCATGCCTTTCGGTCTCACCATTCCCCAACCACTTTCATGAGGTTCATCAATGACATCTTCAGAGCACATTTGGGTCGATTTGTGGTCATCTACTTAGATGACATTCTCATCTTCAATCAGACAGGGGACACTCACATGCAACACATCCGACAAGTTCTCCAAATTCTCCTAGAACACAAGTTGCAAGTCAAAGAGAAGAAATCATATTTTGGTCAGACTTCAGTCCCCTATCTCGGCTTTGTGGTCAGCTCAGAGGGTATTCAACTAGATCCAACTCACATCCAAGCATTGAAGCAATGGCCTCTACCTTCTTCAGCTAAGGAGTTGAAAATCTTTTTGGGTGGCATCAATTTCTATCGTAAGTTCATTCCCTCTTTCTCAAATCTTGCTCGACCTTTGCATCAGCTCTCAAATACTTCTTGTACATTCATCTGGACCAAAGAAGAAACTACTCACTTTGCTCAGCTCAAAGATGCACTCTGCTCATCGCTTGTTTTACATTTTCCATACCTCTCCCAACCCTTTGAGATTGAGTCTGACACCTCACAATATGCTATTGGTGCCATAATTAAACATGGAGGACACCCCATTTCTTAACACTCTGAAACCCTGTCCAAGGCAAAGAAAAATTATAGTACCTATGAAAAGGAATTTTATAGTCTGGTGCAAGCACTCAAACAATGGAGGCATTATTTGTTGGGTAAAGAAACCATTTTTCATACCGACCACCACCCTTTGATTTTCATCAACTCTCAATCGAAGATTCAGGAACAAAGGAACCTTAAATGGGCCTCCTACATTCAACAATTTCACTTAGTCATCAGATACAAGAAAGGCACTTCTAATAAAATGGCTGATTTGCTAAGTCGACCTCCCACTCTAGTTATTTCCATTCTAGAAGTACATTGTGCTACTTATGACACATGGAAATCTCAATATGCTACTGACACCGAATTTCGAGAGATTTGGGAAGCTTTGCAAAGCCCCACATTGATCAATCAGACCCCCTTCCTAAACTACACTATTCGGGATGGGTGGCTATATAAGTTGAATTTCCTATGCGTTCCGCACTCAAAAGACTGCCTCTTGCTCATCAGGGAAGCACATGCTGTAGCCTATGGGGGCCACTTCGGGACCACAAAGACCACCCAACATCTGTAACACCATTTTCATTGGCCTTCTATGTAGCCTCAAGTTGAAAAATTTATCAGAGCTTGTGCCTTATGCTCACAATCCAAGCCATCCAACCGAAAGCATGGGTTGTATCAACCACTGCCGCTTCCTTCTTGGCCTTGGGAGTCAATCTCAATGGACTTCCTAAGTGGAATTCCAACAACCCAAAAGAAACACGATGCAATCTGGGTAGTGGTATGCCGCTTCAGCAAAATGACACTTTTTATCCCATGCACAAAGACTACTACAACAATGCAAACAACAGAACTCTATTTCCATCATGTCTGGCCCCATTTTGGCCTCCCAAGAAGTATCATCTCAGACAGAGATTCTCGCTTCCTCAGTACATTTTGGAAGACCATATGGGCACTATTGGGGTGCCACCTCAAGTTTTTTACTACATTCCATCCTCAAATGGATGGCCAAACAAAGGTTGTCAACAGAGTCTTGGTGCATGCTCTCCGAACTCACTTTGGGCGTAGCAAACAATGGGACAATTACTTACACATTCTCCAACATAGCTACAACAAGGAAACTGATGCAGGAGCATCCGCACCTTGTCACGCGAGGCTGCATTTAGAGAAAGGAAAAGACCGTAGGGTGACGCCAGCATCACGGTTTTGACCATTTTGATGAGCGCCGCCGTTTACATAAAAGCCTCCATATTTAGGCGTACTTGTATACTGAAATGGACCGCAAGCAGATAAGCTCTCGTCCTTGTACAACAGAGACACTTATTAGATTTAATGCAGAGAGAGTAGATTTAGTGCAGGTAGATAAGACCATTAAGTCTAGATTTGACAATTTATCTTTTGAGGGGGAAAACATGATATAGACACCCTCCTTTGTATTATTGTAGAGTCAGTATCAGCATTAGCATTGAAGAGAAGGAAGGAGAACAAACAGAGAGCTTGTGGAGAATCCCCATGTACCGATATTGAATTAATAGAGGAATTTGATTCGATTTCATGGCTGTGATTATTCTCTGTATACTGTTAACCTTATGCTGTTGTACGCTTGCTTCTTGTTATGCTTTCATTATATATGCTGCATATGTGATCTCATGGAAGATTAGAAATCTGGGGGAAAGGAGAGAATGAGTTTCGCTTATTCCACTGATTGAACCAGGAGATTCCTGCATAGAGTGCAGTTGAAATCTTCCGCATAGAGTGTGTAGAGGAGGTTCAATAGGAGAACTCTTACTCTCATCCACCAGGAGCGACTGAGTTGAATCCCATCCCATGGACGTGATTTTCCTTTGTGTATTGTTGGGATTATGCCTTTTTATCTTTGTTTCTGGTTATATCCTTCTTTCGTATGTTGTGTACGTGATTATGTGGAGGAATTAGAAGCTGAGTGCCTGAGAGAATAAATTCAATTGTTTCTCTGCTTAAGCCAGGAGACTCCTGCATCGAGTGCAATTGAATACCTCCGCATAGAGTGCGTTGAGGAGGCTAAGTAGTTGAACTTTGGTTCTCTTTAACTCAGAGTCGTTTTGAGTTATTCGAGCCGTGCAGGTAAGTGCAGGTTGGATTGGAGTCTCAGAAGCAAGTCTGAGAACAGAGAGGCCGGAGTCCTGTGACGGGGACAGTGCAGAGTCCGGAAGGACTTCAACCCTGGAAAGCGTTGGAGTTCGAGCACAGGGAGTGTGTTTCGAGAAATATCTAAAAAAAGTCTGAGTTGGTAAAATCCCTGGAGGGATAGCACCTTAGTTTCCACTTGCATTTGGATAAAGGTGGGGAACGGAGAAACTCTTCAAGAGGAAGAGAATCGACGACTTGAATCGTCGTGGAGAATCACTGAGATCGCGACCTAACTTGTAGGTCAGATGCATCGGGAGTTCGCGACGAAAGATTCTTGTTTCTTATAGGGTGAGGTCACAAGGAGGCGAAACGCGACGTCTTGGAACGTTTGCATGATGTACGTCGGGATTTGATGATGTGACAAGTGATCTCGGGATATCGGATCTCGGGGTTTGGAGGCCTCAAAGTCTGACCCCGGAAGTGACGAGTGGACAGGTCGCGAGTTTCCGAGTCATCGGCATCTCGGCACTTCGGGTCTCGGGGTTTGAGCATCCGGTGGCATAGAATCGCGAGTCGTGATAGCGCAAGGACCCGATATGCCGAGACAGGGTCAACGTTGACCGGAAGTATCGGGTCTCGGAAACCGAGAGTCAAATTCCCTGTCGCGGAATTCACGAAGCCGCGAAAACCGATCCTTCGTTAGAGTAAGAAGCGAGGATCGCCGGAAGTAACTGTGGGTAAAGAACTCTCGAGGGAGTTGGAAGAGCGTCGACTCTTCGGGCCGTGGAGAAAGAGAAGGTCCTGGCGGGGCGACCGTGCCGCCGAGGGTGGGGTTGCGTCAGAAACACATTCTTCTACAGGATTTTCACCTTTTGAAGTCTGCTTGGGCTTCCAACCAACATCTCCAATCAAGCTTCCACTCACTTGGGCTCCTCAAGGTACCTTCCATCAACAACAGGAACAACTGTCATCTCAACGATTTCTCCAACAAATTTCACAACGCCACAGTGCAGTCACATCAACACTCAAAGTAGCCCAAGATCATGCCAAGCAGTGCCATGAAAAACAAAGAACCGTCATGGACTTTCAATGAGGGGATCAAGTCTGGTTACACTTGTATAAGAAGCGCTTCAAAGGCCACCATCACAAGATTCTGCCAATCAGATATGGTCTGTATACAATACTCGACAAGATTGGAGAAAATACATATAGGTTGGATTTGCCACCACAACTGGGAATCCACAATGTCATTAATGTAAATCACTTAAAATTGTTTGAGCCTTCCCTCTTGGAAGAACCAGTCACCATCACTCATCCAGTGGACAACATTCCTAATTTCCAACTCCCATTGGCCAAGGACACTATACTGGACACTGGAAGTCGCTCTACAAGACACCAGACTTACACTTCATATCTGGTAGCCCGCCAAGGCCAAACTCCAGCTCAGGCAAAGTGGATCACAACTGATGTATTGCACAACAAGTTTCCGCATCTTCTCATGGAAGTCGGGATGCTTCCAGATCTAAACAGGGAGGAATTGGGCCAAGGAGGCCACCTAGGGGAATGCCCACCTAGGGCGCACAAGTCAATCACCTAGGGGTAAAATCTTGAATCTGGGTAACACTTTCGTGACAATCGGGTCTCCAAAATTTCTAGCGGCAATTTTTCGGTCGAACAAATGTTTCTTTCGGCCCAAATATTTTTCGGCCGAAAATTTTCACGTTAAATTTAACGGTGCCCTCAAAATTCGTGTACAATGTTTTTTGGATGAATTATTTTTTCGTGGTAAGCATATTTCGGCCGAAATACTTTTCGGCCGAAACGTTTATTTTTAATGGATTCCATTAAAACCTAGGTTTCGGCTAAAAGAATATTTCGGCCGAAAACTTGAAAATGAGACTGTTTGCAGGAAACTGCAAATTCTCTCCATCTTACTTCATCTTTGGAGGTAACAGACTCCTACAAATACTCAGAATTTAGTTTGAGAATTGATACCAACATTTTTAAAATTGAATCTTCTTTCATTGGGTATAATTTGTTTTCATTTTCATTGTTTTTATCTAATTTTATTTAATTTTATAAAAAAAATCACTACATAATATTTTTAGGTGAGATTATGATTCGGTGAAATGAAAAATCCATATCTCTAAAAATACATAAAGGAAAATTATGGAAAATTTATATTCATAATTGTTAAACTGTTCTCTTCAAAAGGGTATTTTTAGATTTTACTTTTAAGTAAAAATTAAGATAGATACAAGGTGTAGAAAAACACGTGTTTAAAATCTGCAACGTTTTCATCTT
>ML786068.1:233858-271813 GCA_009831015.1 Picea engelmannii | reverse complement strand
TGCTACCTCCGCTTCTTGTCAAGCTGTATGGCTCAGAAGATTATTGAAAGACATGTCACAAACAGAGAAGGATCCAACTCCTATCTTCTGTGACAACACATCAGCCATTGCATTATCCAAGAACCATGTGTTCCACAAGAAAACTAAACACATTGACACTCGGTTTCATTTCATACACGAGTTAGTCAATAATGGTGACATTGCACTTCAATTTTGTGGTTCTAGAGATCAGCTTGCTGATATTTTCACCAAGCCACTAGGAAAGTCAGTTTTTGACTTCCAGAGACAACACTTAGGCATAGTCAGTGCTGCTGATTGTAACTGTTGAGTCTAAGAGGGAGTGTTAAATATATTGTACCCTCAACAGTATGACCGTACACTGCCAGCTGTACTGGATAGTTGTACTTTCTAATTCCGTCTTGCTTGAGCATATATAAGCTCAGCTATTTCCTATTATTGGTATCTCTTCAGTTCTGTTCTGTACTTCTTCATACATTTGAATATACTATTCTTTTCTCTCTGCATTTCTCTTTGCTCCTCAATTTATCAATTTGTAGCTGAAAATCTAAAACTTTGTAATAAATCTTTTATATTTTACCGTTGTCGTTAGTTATGTCGCTGAAAATCTATAGATTACTCCAAGATCTTATCATTGCCGATGGTTCCTTTTCTATATTCTGCCATCACCCTGCATTTCTTTGCACTGAACAATGTTTTCTTAAATAGACAATCGACTACAACTTTGTCCACGTTACATTTTAACATTGTTTCAGGGATTTGGGATTGGAATTGGAAGAGGAAGGGGATTTTGGAAAGATCGGAATAACGACCCTTTCATTTCGTCCTTCCTCTGCCCATTTGAATTCTCAAATACCTGAAACGTTAAGATCTCTTACTAATTCTTTCGTAAACATTGTGAAATCATTGTAACACTCTCCTGGAAATATCACCGGCCAATATATTTAATGAACGTTCTGTGCTCACATGTTGATGTTGAAATCTCTCACTCCTCTCAACAATATGGATTACACACGAGACGCATGCCAAGACATGGCAATCCAGCGTGCATATAAAACTCAAGTGAATGTATTACTAAAAATAAAGGGATGTTATTATTATAACTGTCGCGGGTATATAACATATCATATGTTCATAAAAGGTCAAAATTAGTTCTTAATTTAATATAAAAAGTAATATAAAAAGTAATACCCTCTATGTGTAACAAGTGCTACATGGTAGCGGAGTCTCTGCCAGGTTGGGATGGGAGTAAATGTGAGGTAGTAGAGGCACGTGGGTAGAAAGTTGAAGTAGATGTGGTTTGCATGCATAACATATTAAAGTAAATATATAGTTTTATACATATGAAATATGTACTTTTATACATACGAAATATGTACTTGTATAAAGTATATATTTAGATTTATACAAACAAAATTTGTACTTTTATAAAGTATGAGGATGAGATTTTGTAGAGCATGCACGAAGCCCTCATTGCATACTTAGCCAGTTTTTGGATGGTGGGTTCAAAGTTGGGCCTCTTATGTTCTGTGGCCTACAAATAGGACCGACAGTTCCACGATATACAAAATGATAGGCAGAGTGGAGGACTATATAAATTTATCAGAAATTAATAATGTCAGTTATACAATAGAATAGTAATAAGGTCTGTTACATAGGTTCGTGGAGAAAAACACCAAAAATTAGCATTGTCGAACTATTTTGCTTTAAAAGTAAGGCTTTTCTTGGACAAAAAAAATATAGCATTGACGAATTGGTTTTCTTTGCACATGTTTTACAGAGCATGGACAGAGCGATCATTCCATACTTAGCCAGTTTTTAGATCACGGGTTTTCAGGCTGTCGGTTTCAAAAATGAGCCTCTGTTGTTCCGTCCCCTATACAAATTGACAAGCGGGCTTGCGAGCTATACAAAATTATTATAAAATAAATAATGTATGTTACATATCTCTGGAAATTACATGAACATTTAAAACATGAACGCCGTTGAAGACTAAAAAATTAGCATACAATAAGAATTTTGCACCCAACAATTCCGTCATATACATGAGACAGTAATTTATAGAAGATTATAACATTGTATGAAGATTTATACTAATTTGTATAATGCTATAAAACTTCATACATTTTGTACTGAACAATTACGCAGTTGCAGGTTGGAGGAGTTCCGGGTTCACAATTTTCATGTCCAGTGTGTTACGTGATATACATTTTGCACGAAAGACTTCGGTCATATACATTTTGCAGCGAACAATTCCGTGATATACATGACATAGAGAAATTTATAGAATATTATAACTTTGTATGGAGATTTAAAGTAATTTATATAATGCTATAACATGTCTTAGTTAATGAATAGTATAAGCCATTTTTAAAATTTTATTCAATATTTTTTTTTTATAAGCAAGATTGTATAAAAGTCTGTCAAAATGAAGGAGTACAAAGAATTTCCATGGTTTCAAGCTGTAAATACCGAGCTATCCTGAGGGAAAACCAACTCAGCCAGACGAACCGCTTCATAACTTAAGTGTATATTGTCACTGATACAAAAGAGTTCAAAATTCTAGCCCGTAAGGGTGGGCGCTAGAACTGTAAAAAGTGTAGATAGCCTAATTATAATAACCATGGACAAAATGCATGAAAGGTCGACATGCACATGAAAAAACAATAGAAAAAAGCAACAGAGATCACCGGTATGGGCTGTAGTGCGGCGACGTGACCATGCAAAAGGCACGAAATGTCGTGTCCCAGGGAGGAGGCGGCTCCTCCTGGAGTGGTCTACGATCCAGTTGAATAACGTTCTCCATCTCTGATGGTAGGTGATATTCCTTCTGGACATGCTCCAGGCGTGATGGAAGCCTCTGGTCCTCGTAGTCTCCGTTTGCGTGGCCCAAATTTTCCAGTGGAAACACTCGTGCCAAGGTTGTTGTTGCTTGGGATGTTGCTCATTGGGCTGCCTTTGGTGCTTGGAGATGAGCACCTTGTAACGTGGAGAACAACTGCAGGAGTCGAGAGGATTTGTTATCCAGGATCTGTAGGTGGAACTGGAGGTCATCCATGTCCCAACGCAGGTCGAATACCAGGCTCTGCACCAGTGCAAGACCTGTTTTCCACTCGCATTCCAGGTCAGTGTTGGAACCCGCTCGAGATTGGGGTTTCTGTCGTGAATTTTGACTAGCTTCTGGACCATCCATCTGAAATTGGGTGTCGTGAAGCTGGTCCTGAAGCGACTGGGTGGTTGAGGATTTGGGAGGGGCCAAAGGGCCTGGGTGTGAAACATATGCAGAATTGGCTAAAGGTCTCGGGTTGTTGTTCAGTGAGGCCCATGAGCAGTCCAACTCCTCCATTCTATTGGCAAGGGACACAGGAAGGGGTGGGAGAGATGTGGGAATTTGATTCGACCGTGCCAGGGAGGAGTATGAGGTGTCTGAAAAGGAGGAGGATAGAAGGGAGGGAGAAGGTGGGGGATACATGACCAGGTGTGGTCGGTTTGGCTAGGAGGCTGGTCAGCCTTTGGACTTCCTTCATAGCTGGGGCATCTCCGGGACAGTGGGAGAGCGAAAATGCGGCAGGAACAGAGCAGGGTAGGACAAATGCAGAGTAGGGAAAGGCTGGGTAGGAAGCTGAGCTCTGAGAAGAAAAAGCAAGAAAGAATGAGCCATCTGGACCCGCTGAAGCAATTGAAATAGGTCGGGCAGCTAGTGAGGTTACATAAATGGCCGCACACGTAGAGTAAAGGCATAGCGAGGGTGTTGGTCCATCGAAAGGATGCGAAGGCAGAGCAGGGTGCACTGAGAGTAATGATGACATGGCTCGAGCGAGATAAACTTGAACTGATTAGGAAGTTGGGAGTGAGTGGCATGTGGTCATCACATCGTCGACGCCATAGATTATCACTCCTGGATGCTCTGCTCGATGCATGTGTTGTACTAGCAACCCATCCGTGGGAAAGGGAATAAATGCGAAGGAGTACATACACGTGGGTAGGAATATTGTTTAGATATGCTTTGCATATGGTCGTGGAAAAAATACACAGAAATAGTAGTAATGGGTTGGTGCCCTAAAATTCAGGCTTTGTTGTTCCGTGACCTACAAATTGCACACAGAGTTCCGCGACATACAATTTGACAATTGGAGTTGTGGACTATTTGATATTTAAGGGCATACATATGTTACAGAGAAGAGCTGCTAGATACCAAATATGTGATTTGATTAAGTAGATATATAGACCATTGTGGCTGTCGGGCTGGTAGGCTGAGAATTATGCTGCCATAGGTTCGTGGAAAAAAGCATAAAAAGACTACCAACAATGAATATGTTTTCTTTAAAACAAAGGCATAGGAGCTTCATTCTGGGTTGTCGAGGTGGTGGGCTAAAAATTGGGTTACTTTTGTTCCGTCGCTTACAAATAACACCGAGAGTTCCGCGAAATACAAATTGAGAATTTGTTTTGCGGACTATTTGAATTTTTGGATCGCGGTTTCTTGGGCTGTCGGGTTGAAAATTGGTTTTATGTTGTTTCATGGCCCACAAATAGCACTGAGAGTTCTGCGTTATACAAATAGACAAGCGGTCTTGTGCACTATTTGAAATTTTGGATCGCGGGTTCTCGGGCTAGGGTGATGAAAATTGGCCTTCTGTTGTTCCGTGGCCTACAAAAATCAAATATGTAATTTGATGAATTAGATATATAGAGCATGCACAAAAGCTTCATTCTGGGTTGTCGGGATTGCGGGCTGAAAATTGGGCTTCTGTTGTTCCGTGGCCTACAAATACCACCAAGAATTTCGCGATATACAAATTGACATGCTGCTTTGAGGACTATAATTTTTGAATGGCGAGTTCTCGGTCTGGCAGGCTGAAAATTGGGCTTCTGTTGTTCCATGGCCTACAAATAGTCCATAGAGTTCCGTGATATACAAATTGACAAACGAACTTGTGAACTATTTGAAATTGAAGGTGCTTGTGTCGAACAAGTTTAACATTCCTGAATTAGTTTTCCTTTTTACATATGCTGCTGGAGTAAAAAATAAATAAATAGTACTGACGTCTGTTACATAGGCTGGTGGAGAAAAGTATGAAACAAATATGATTCTTGAATTAGTTTTTTTTTAAAAAGCGGCTTCTCGACTTAGACATCTTTTGGATCACGGGTTCTTAGGTTGGGGACTTGAAAAACGTGCTTCTATTATTTTGTTCCCTACAAATAGCACCAACGTTTCCGCGATATACAAATTGAGAATTGGACTTGCGGAGTATTTGAATTTTAAGTAGCTAATGTCCCAAAAATTCAGCATTCACAGATTAGTTTTCTTTACATAGGTTTTACATACGCTGGTGGAATAGAGGGCAAAAAGTATAGTACCAGTGTCTATTACATAGGGCGGTGGGAAGAAGAACGAAATATATAGCATTCCTGAATTAGTTTTCTTTAAAACAGGGGCTCCTCGACACAAGAAATTGAAATTTATGAAATTATAGGTTCCTGCAGACCATAAACTATACATAGAAAATACGTAATTTTTTAAAGTAGACATTTACTTTTATAGATACGAAATATGTACTTTCATAAAGTATGGGGATGAGATTTTATAGAATAACGACAAAGCCCTCATTCCATGTCCTACAAAGAGCAGGCATAGATACGCGGTGTACAAATTGAGAAGCGGGCTTGCGAACTATTTTAATTTTAAGGGCTTTGTGAAAAAAATTGTTCAGGACATGTTGCAAAGATGCAAGAAATGACAGTCTCTTTACGTTTGAGTAGAAAGAAAGTAGTGAACACAATTTCACGACATTTATATAAAAAAATAATAAAACATGTTACATATTGCTGAAAATTTAAAGAAAGATATATATATAAGTGAATTCTGATATCTAAAATTTGAGTAAGTGATTTATGTCATAGTCCATTCTGAAAATGAAAAATCTTGGAACACTTAAAAGCAGGAGGAAAACTAGCCTTCCCGAATTAGAGCATAGACAAAACCCTCATTCCATACTTAGCCAGTTTTTGGATTGCGGGTTCTTGGGCTGGGGTCCTGAAAAGCGGGTTTCTGTTGTTCCATGAACTTCAAATAGCACTGAGATTTCCATGATGTACAAATTGATAATGGGACCTATGGACTATTTCAATTTCAAGGGGCTCGTGTCCCAAAAACTTAATAGTCGGGAATTACTTTTCTTTACATAGGTTTTACACACGGTGGTGGGAAAATGTACAAAAAATATAGTACCAATGTCTGTTACACAGGGTGGTGGACAGGAGGACCAAATAAATAGAATTCCCGAATCAGTTTTCTTTAAAATAGGGGCTCGCGGATACAAGAAATTGGAATGTATCAAACTATAGGTTCCAGGAGAGCATAAATTGTACATAGAAAAAACCTAATTTTTTAAAGTAGATATTTACTTTTATACATACGAAATATGTGCTTTTATAGAGAATGTACAGAGCCCTCATTCTATATAGTGTGACAGAGCCTAGATTACATACTTAGGCAGTTTTTGGAGCACGGGTTGTCGAGCTGGCGGGCTGAAAATTGGAAAAAAATGAAACGTGCTACATATTCCTGGAAATTTAAGGAAATATATATATATATATATCTGTGTGTGTGTGTTTGTGTGTGAAATATGATATGTCGAATTTGAGTGAGTGATTTATGTCATACTTTATTTTGAAAAAGAAAAAAAGAGAATAGAGATAAAATAAACATAATGACTTCACATTCAACATAACTGAAGATAAAAGATCCAGGAAAACATCAATATATAAGGAGACAAAAGAATAGTTTTATTTGGAATATATGAAAAAAAAATAGTTTGTTACATATCGCTGGAAATGTAAATGCGTTTGTCATATACACTGGGATTGGGGCTCCTGCGGACCATAACATAAATATGTACAAGAAATAGGAGTGTGGAAAGAAGTTGGACACACTAGAATGTAATACCTGAAAAGTAGAAATGCGAAGATCAATTTTTGTCTATAGATATCTACTCAGAAAAGGAATAACTGGATTGATAAAGAAAGGACTATCACTATACACTTACAGGGATGGTACGTATAAGTAATTTTTGTGTTTGGTTGGTCATGCCTTTCCCTACTGGTTTTTGTGGGCAGCCCGCTTCAATAACTGGATTGATACACAGAGGATTTATGCATTTGCCTGTTGGATTTTGTGGCTGATCCACTTCAAGTTCTCTTCGATATAGCTTCTCAAAAGGGCGAGGTTGATGTCATTGCGGATTCAAATGTTGAAAACTTCATTTTCTAATTCGGTTAGATCAATTGAAAGTTTACACAGACATTCATGAATGTCTCCATTCTGTAGCGAATACCCAACTAGCCAGTTGTCCACCTCTTCTTCACCATATTCAACAATTCTGTAAAAAATTTCTAAAGACAAGGCCTTCAAATTATCATCTTGTTGATCAAAATTTTGCTTGGTTAACGTCAGTGAGTTGAGGATTAAGCTGGGGTCCTAGAAGCCGTTTGTCTTTCCCGCTAAGTCTATTTTGGTGAACTTTGTGAATAATGTTTCTTTCTTTGATATTGCTTGCTCACAGGATTGCACAATTAGGTACAGGTTCTTCACTTTTTGTTTCTAGCATGCTTCTAATTGAGTGAACCTTTTTTTGGATGAGAGATCATGTTGTGTTCTTATCGCCTCTGGCATGTTATTGACATTAAAGGCGAAAGGGATGACCAAGTGCACATAGAAAGTTTCTTCATTCTTTAAATCCCTCTGCAGAAGTAGAAGCAAGTTATGTGCCCTGCTCCCTAGGGAATCCATATTCTGTGATGTTTCCCAGGCCTTGGCAATCAATTCTATTCTTTTGTTGATATTTTTCTCGACATATCGTCTATAGGATGCGATGAATTTGGAGGACCCTTTTAGATTTGTTGCAGGGGTGCATGTAGTCGCAGGCATGGCTATTTCCAAGGAACTGCCAAGCAATGGCATAGGAAACAAAGCTTCCTCTAATTCCTTAATCCAGTTCTTTAGTCTGGCATTTTCAGCTTCAATGACTCCAATGGAATCGTGAAGAGAATATCCGGTTTCCCTATAAAGTTCATAGATTTTTGATGCGTTCATATTGGCAAGGTCAAGTTCTTAAAGATGTTTTCTTTTCTTATTTTTTACATCTCTTTTTTCAATGATTAATTTTTTTGATTCGGTTTCAAAAACAACGCTCTGGAATACTAAGGATTCATCTTCGTAAATTTTTTTGGTACTAACCATGTCCATTGAGCAGGCATGATGAATTGCGTGTGCAGGCTGATCAAGGTTGTAGAATATGCTTTCTAGATCAGCGTCAAGATCCATGTTTTGATGGTAAATTTCGGGCTGCTCCGCCTCCCCTACTACAATTCTATTTCCGTTCTTCTAAATGGGAAGCTCTTGAGGAAGATGTTCACTGTATCTCTACAAAACTGTTGTGGACCTGCTGGCAGTAGTTTATCAAAAGGTTGGCTGGCTCCATACGCTGTTTGAAATGAAGAAATGGAGGGGAAAATATAACCCCCCAAAAACATTGCTTCAATGCGTGCGAATGGAAAATCTCAGCATTAATGACAATATCTATGCGTGCCGTATGGTGACCTGTTAGAAGTAAAGTGTAGTTATTTCAAACTTAGAAGTGCGAAGGTGAGGGTTACGACCAACAAAATTTAAGGATAGGAGGCTTCGTGAATGAACCAAGATGGCGACGTGCGAATGACATTGCATGGTATTTGAAATTAAGACTGGGAAGCGATTGGAGGTTTCATGTAGGAAGCAAGCTGGCGGCGTGTGAATGACATTCCATGGAATTTGAAATTAAAACTGGGAAGGGAGAAGAAAATGCTTCACAAAAATTGCATTAATGGCAAAAATTCTCGAGCCTTGCGCGCATCAATGACAACTTAGATGGTAGTTGCACGATGACCTATTATCATTACATATTTTGAAAGAAGACACACACACACACACACACACACACACATATATATATATAAACAATATTTTTTATCATACACACGTGCGAAGGTAACGACCACGGGGAAGAGAAAGAAAGGAAGGAATGGCTAAGTCTGAAAGTGCATGGTTCAGGATCGTGGTTCTTGGGCGAGCGGGTTCAAAATAAGGCCTCTATTGTTCGATGTTCTACAAATAGCACAAAAAATTCCGCGATACACAAATTGATAAGTGGACTTGCGGGCTGGACGAGATTTGATAGACCATCTATATTTTTTGGATCGTGGGTTCTTGGGCTGGCGGGGTAAAAAACAATGCTCTATTGTTCAGTGCCTTGCAAATATCTTATGATAATAAATTGAGAAGTGGATTTGCGAGGTGACTTGCTCAACATTCTACTCTAGGGTTGGTGGGTTCCCACAAACGAGAAATACATATTTGCGGGCTGTACATTGGGCCGATTTCCGCCATATTGAAATTGGGCTCTCAGGCTGGCGGGTTCAAAATTGTGAAAGCAAAGCAAAGGGGTCTATTCAACTCCCAACACACATTTCATAATTCATGTGAAACACCAAGTCTATGATTACCAGATCAGTGTGTGTAGAAATGAGACAAAAGTAAATATGTGCCTTTATAAAGTATGTACATGAGATTTTATAGATCGTGTACTGATATCACATTCCATACTTGCGGGTTCTCGGATGTGAGGGGTAAAAAAATAGGCCTCTATTGTTCTGTTCTTTACAAATAACACATACAGTTCCACGATATACAAATTGACAAGCGGACTTGCCGGGTGGCTGAGAATTTATAGAGCATGTACAGTTTCTGCATCGCGCGTTGTCGGGTTGGCGGGGTTAGAAACAGGTCTCTATTGTTCAGTGCCCTACAAATTTCTTATGATGCAAGATCCCTTATTCCATACTTAGCCACTTATTTGGATCCTGCACTTGCGAGCTGCACACTGTGCCTCTAATGTTCCATGTCCTGCAAATAAGAATTATAGTTGGGTGATATACATATTGACAAATGGACTTGCGGGCTGGCTGTCTCAACATTGTAGTTCTGCTGGATGGCGGATGTGCAACGTAGTTGCTTCTCGGCGCAAGAAAAAGAAAAAGAAAAAGAAAAAAAAACATGCCTGCAAACAAGTTTGAAAAATTCAGAGAAAGTAAAGGAAAAACTGTTTACTATGGAATAGAGGCAGAAAAAGAATGCACCTTTGCATTGATTCGTGTACATCTCTGCGTAGGAGTTCTTTGCGCCTTCTAGTTTTCCTTTCTGTTTCTATCAACAAAAGTACAAAACAAAAGGGATATGAACATAAGCTCAGATGTCAAGAAAAAGGAAACTACTGTGTACATATATACAAAAAAAAAATTGAATAAGATGAATAGAGTCACAAATAGTTTTTTTGAGGATGTACCTTATTTTTTCTTTTTTTGCACAATGTATATTTTATAATTAGAGTAGAATACCGTCTGTATGCTCACCATAACGCTATGTGTAGAAATCAAGGATATATATATATATGATTTGAAACATAGAAATATGAGTTTGCAATAAGTTTGATGTATGTCATAATTCAAGTGCAGTACCAATTGTATCGTGATCAGACCAATATGTGTCTAAGACAAACATACTATATTGAGAAATGGGAACATTGGACCAGACATGGTCAATAAGTGTGTTTTGCAGATGGGTTGTGTTGTTAAGAAGAAACCAAAGACTGTATTTGCACATGTAGTTTTGCAATTCTTTTGTTCTGCCAGTATTTTGTAGCATGTCAATATTGAAGTCTCCTACAAGTACAATGGATCCGTTCAGATGGAAATGGTCCAATGCATTGGAAATAACATTTATTATGTTGGAGAATGTTGCATGGGGAGCATCGTACAGATTTAGTATTGCAACTTTTGTTCCATGGGAATTTTTTTTGGCAAGCACCAGTTCAACATTCTTTTCTTCGAGTCCAAAATTGGTACATGTTTTTTCACCAGTATCATCACCCCGTGTGTAATGTAACTTGATATGCAATTGTTTTTTGGGAATTGTTTGTTCTGCATGCATAATGCCATGTGTGTTTCCTTCAAGCACAGGATATCAGATTGCAGTAAATCATAGTCATTCAATATATCATCCATGTGTGCATTTAAGCTACGTCTATTAAGCGAGAGTATTGATACAAACATATTTGTTTCTAAGGATTGGTAATCATAATGCAGTTGCCATTTTTCGGTGGTCCTCAATTGTTCTATCTCAATATCAACTTTCTGTTTCACTCTAAATTTATCTTTGTCAGAGGACTTAGTAAATACAAGGAGTCTATGCTTCTGACACAAGACAATGCTGTGTATACAAGTCCATGTATCCAAATTCCAACAGGCTGAAATGCAACATGATCAAGTATTAGGCCTTGTGATCTGTGGACTGTACATGCACATGCAAGTTTAATCGGAAAATGTTTGCGAATCTTTAGTTGACCTGTCTTTGCTAATGTCTCTACTGAATTTGATATTCGCAAAATAGGAGTCCAATCGCTTGCAGTGTTTGAATTATATAGATAAGACAACTTGCTTGCTTGTCGCTTGCCTATATGCGGTTCATGGAACTTAATCCAAAGGACATCTACTTTTTCTATCTTTGTATAGCCTTTCAGTATTCCATCTGCACCATTCACCAAGCCATCCTGTGAATCATAGTTACAGGCATATATTTCAACTAACATTTATAATTTCAGTGCAAGGTGCAAAGGTAAAGTGATTGAATGTTCATGATGTGGGACATTTCCATGGTTGTCTTCTTCCAAGTCAATCGAATTGATGATGATATCATCGCCAGACATGAGCGACATCATGTGGATATTATTCTTTGCAACATACCTGTTTCTATAGAATAGGTAAGGGAACGTTGGATCTGTTGGTGCAGGCTGTAAGCACCTCAAGTTGATATTGGTCAAATCATCATATGTTTGGCTGTTTGTGCGCATTCTATTCAGAATTGCAATGAATGTTTCATCTGTCTGGTGCATTGTAGTATGCAACTCAAAGCATTTAATATTGTCTCTCCAGAATTCATGGGTCACTGTTTCCATGTTAACGATAGGTTGTTCAAATATCAAAGAATCTTGGATGGTCTGTGCCTGGTAAAGATCGCCACAGAAGATCATGTCAATGTTTCCAAAGTATTTGGTCTGCACATGTTTTATGTTTCTTAGCCGGCTATCAATGGAATACAAGAACCGACTACCAATCAAATATGCTTCATCTATAAAGACAAGTTGGAGTTCCTCGTAAAGCTTAGATAATGTATCCAACATTTCCTTGCTAAGTGGAAGAAACCGTGACTTGTTAAAAGGCATTAAAAATGCAGAGTGGACTGTTGTTCCACCAGCATTGTATGCAACTTTTCCTATGAATGAAACTATTAGGCCCTTTGGTTTCATTGGATTAGAGAAATTATTTGAATCATAGATTCGTATAATCATTTGGAACAATGCTTTAGCTGTGAATTTCTTGCCTATTCCTGCTCCGCCTGTAAGGAACACGTGCACATGACTGTTCATGTTCAACCATTTTTTAAGGGCAATTTCCTTTACAATTGTTTGTTGTTCGCGATTCAACATACATCTTATTCTGTGGTATTCATTATTTTCAATCAGGAAAGGATATTTTGTAACTTGAAAACCAAGGTTGATATCATCATGATCATCAGGGTTTTCTAGGTCTTTAAGTGCAACTTCTAGATCGCCCCATGTTGGATTAACATTGTAGGTAAATATAGCTTCGTTGATATGCATTATAGTATCAAAGGCAACATACACAGCCTCCCATGTAGATAAGTTATGTATTAATGTCTCTTCATTTTCATGGAACGGAATGTACAACAATAGTTTTTCTCTACAATAGTTTTCATAGTCACAATGTTTATTGTATTTGACAAACCATATAACAGAGGGTTTTTTTTATTTTTGATATGGGTGTCCCATTTCTTTTGTAATGCGATACGAATTATGCTAAGCAGATATGCCTAATAAGAGATGGACACTGGATGTAATAATCAATAATAGAGTGACATATGACGTCCTCTGAATTGTCAGGTTCTTGTTGCAACAAAACCGGTGGTTTAAGCATAAATGTGCATTTTTCAAGTGGATATGTGTTTATGAAGACACATTTTCTTAAACTACAAGTGAGGGGAAAAGAAAGGCAATGTGAACTGCTTGCTGAGTAGACATTTGTTGAAGATTAAGCAATGCCTTGCCAAGGGTGTGTATCATTTGCATGGCATCAATATGACTTCTTTTGTTTTCTTTGCGTATTTTTTTGAATGCAGATGTCATATACGAGGTGCAGTAGGATGCCACAGCATATGCATTCAACACATAATATGCATCTGTATTTGATTTCCACATAACTGGCATGTCCTTGGAGAAACTGTTGTTCCAAATATGGGAGAGTTTTCGTTTAAGGAAAAGTGTTGGTTGCCTAAGCGTTATTTGTATGGATTGGATGTACTCATATTCTGATAGATTTACCTGTGTCAAGAAGGCATCAAAGCTCATCATTTCGTCAAATCCTCCTTGTTATAGAAATGCGAAAAAGGATTTAGATTTCTCAACAACAACACTGTCCTCTAAACTAACTGGCTCTATGATTCTTGTAGCTCTCATTGCCGGAATGAGAAAGTTGTATCTGTAATGTGATCTTTTTCGTTTTGTACAACTTCTTGTATGGTAATATCTATGGAATTTCGTAAGGTCTGGTTCCAAATGATCTGTATTACATGTTATATATTTATCCACAAATTGTTCGATCTTTGAATTCTTATCAGCTCCATAGACTGGTGCACCCTCTATCCACAATAGTGCCTGGTCATGCTTATTTCCCCTATTCTGGAATTCAGTCACAAAAAGTAGTCTGATATTTTCCCAAAAAGCATTTCATCATGGCATATCAATTGTCTCAAATCATTTATTCTATATCTATAGTATTGATTACATGTCACCGGGTCTTTTCTTATGAGGTAGTCAATGCCGTTATTTTCCAGTGTATCGTTTTTTTTTTACGTTTCTTGATACTATGCAGGTCAGAAACGAAAACCACTAATGGATCCCAACAATGCTCTGCACTTGTAAATGTGATGAAAAATGTTGGCGGCCCCAATTGCCAGATCATTGCAAAAATATTTTTTTTGTTTTGTTGCAAATAGTCAGGAGAGGTGCGGATGTTCTTGAAATCTATGTATCCAATATCAGATTTCAGAATTTTTTCTAGGTTTACTTTGTACTTCACATTCTTGGCCAACAAATTTCTTCCTTGTAACTGGCCTTTTCTTATCTGGGTTCACACTTTTCATGTCCAGTGTGTTACATGATATACATTTTGCACGAAAGACTTTGGTCATATACATTTTGCAGCGAACAATTCCGTGATATACATGACATAGAGCAATTTATATAATATTATAACTTTGTATGGAGATTTAAAGTAATTTATATAATGCTATAACATGTCTTAGTTAATGAATAGTATAAGCCATTTTTTAAATTTTATTCAATATTTGTTTTTTATAAGTAAGATTGTATAAAAGCTTGTCAAAATAAAGGAGTACAGAGAATTTCCATGGTTTCAAGCTGTAAATACTGAGCTACCCTGAGGGAAAACCAGCTCAGCTAGACGAATCGCTTCATAACTTAAGTGTATATTGTCACTGATACAAAAGAGTTCAAAAATCTGGCTCGTAAGGGTGGGCGCTAGAACTGTAGAAAGTGTAGATAGCCTAATTATAATAACCACGGACAAAATGCATGAAAGGTCAACATGCACATGAAAAAACAATAGACAAAAGAAACAAAGATCACCGGTATGGGCTGTAGTGCGGCGACACGACCATGCAAAAGGCATGAAATCTCGTGTCCTCGGGAGGAGGTGGCTCCTCCTGGAGTGGTGTGCGGTCCAATTGCATAGCGTTCTCCATCTCTGATGGAAGGTGATCTTCCTTCTGGACGTGCTCCGGGCGTGATGGAAGCCTCTGGTCCTCGCAGTCTCCATTTGCGTGGCCCAAATTTTCCAGTGGAAACATTGGTGCCGAGGTTGTTGTTGCTTGGGATGTTGCTGATTGGGATGCCTTTGGTGCTTGAAGATGAGCACCTTGTAACGTGGAGAACAACTGTAGGAGTTGAGAGGATTTTCTATCCAGGATCTATAGGTGGAATTGGAGGTCGTCCATGTCCCAACGCAGGTGGAATACCAGGCTCTGCACCAGTGCAAGGCCTGTTTTCCAATCGCATTCCAGGTCAGCGTTGGAACCCGCTCGAGATTAGGGTTGCCATCGTGAATTTTGACTAGCTTCTGGACCATCCATCTGAAATTGGGTTTCGTGAAGCTAGTCCTGAAGTGACTGGGTGGCTGAAGAGTTGGGAGGTGCCAAAGGGCCTGGGTGTGAAACATATGCAGAATTGGCTAAAGGTCTTGGGTTGTTGTTCAGTGAGGCCCATGAGCAGTCCAACTCCTCCATTCTATTGGCAAGGGACACAGGAAATGGTGGGAGAGATGTGGGAATTTGATTCGACTGTGCCAGGGAGGAGTATGAGGTGGCCGAAAAGGAGGAGGATAGAAGGGAGGGAGAAGGCGGGGGACACATGATCAGGTGTGGTCGGTTTGGCTAGCAGGCTGGTCAGCCTTTGGACTTCCTTCATAGCCGGGGCATCACCGGGACAGTGGGAGAGAGAAAATGTGGTAGGAACAGTGCAGGGCATGACAAATTCAGAGTAGGGAAAGGCTGGGCAGGAAGCCGAGCTCTGAGAAGAAAAAGAAAGAAAGAATGAGCCATCTGGACCTGCTGAAGCAATTGAAATAGGTCGGGCAACTGGTGAGGTTCCATAAATGGCCACACGCACAGAGTAAAGGCATAGCGAGGGTGTTGGTCCGTCGAAAGGATGCGAAGGCAGAGCATGGTGCACTGAGAGTAATGACACCATGCCTCGAGCAAGATGAACTTGAACTGATTAGGAAGTTGGGAGTGAGTGGCATGCGGTCATCACATCGTCGACGCCACAGAGTATCACTCATGGATGCTCTGCTCGACGTGTGTGTTGTACTAGCAACCCATCCGCGGGAAAGGGAATAAATGCGAAGGAGTACAGACACATGGGTAGGAATATTGTTTAGATATGCTTTGCATATGGTTGTGGAAAAAATACACAGAAATAGTAGTAATGGGTTGGTGCCCCAAAATTCAGGCTTTGTTGTTCCATGACCTACAAATTGCACACAGAGTTCCGCGATATACAATTTGACAATTGGAGTTGTGGACTATTTGATATTTAAGGGCGTACGTATGTTACAAAGAAGAGCTACTAGATACCAAATATGTGATTTGATTAAGTAGATATATAGACCATTGTGGCTGTCGGGCTGGTAGGATGATAATTATGCTGCCATAGGTTCGTGGACAAAAGCATAAAAAGACTACCAACAACGAATATGTTTTCTTTAAAACAAAGGCACATGAGCTTCATTCTGGGTTGTCGAGGTGGTGGGCTGAAAATTGGGCTACTTTTGTTCCGTCGCTTACAAATAACACCGAGAGTTCCGCGAAATACAAATTGAGAAGTGGTTTTGAGGACTATTTGAATTTTTGGATCGCGGTTTCTTGGGCTGTCGGTCTGAAAATTGGTTTTATGTTGTTTCGTGGCCCACAAATAGCACTGAGAGTTCCATGATATACAAATTGACAAGCGGTCTTGCGCACTATTTGAAATTTTGGATCGCGGGTTCTTGGGCTAGGGGGCTGAAAATTGGCCTTCTATTGTTCCGTGGCCTACAAAAATCAAATATGTAATTTGATGAATTAGATATATAGAGCATGCACAAAAGATTCATTCTGGGTTGTCGGGATTGCGGGCTGAAAATTGGGCTTCTGTTGTTCCTTGGCCTACAAATACCACCAAGAATTCCGCGATATACAAATTGACATGCTTCTTTGAGGACTAGAATTTTTGAATGGCGAGTTCTCGGTCTGGCAGGCTAAAAATTGGGCTTCTGTTGTTCCATGGCCTACAAATGGTCCATAGAGTTCCGCGATATACAAATTGACAAACAGACTTGTGAACTATTTTAAATTGAAGGTGCTTGTGTCGAACAAGTTTAACATTCCTGAATTAGTTTTCCTTTTTACATATGCTGCTGGAGTAAAAAATAAATAAATAGTACTGGCGTCTGTTACATAGGCTGGTGGAGAAAAGTATGAAACAAATATGATTCCCGAATTAGTTTTTTTTTAAAAAGCGGCTTCTCGACTTAGGCATCTTTTGGATCACGGGTTCTTAGGTTGGGGACTTGAAAAACATGCCTCTATTCTTCCGTGCCCTACAAATAGCACCAACAGTTCCGCGATATACAAATTGAGAATTGGACTTGCGAAGTATTTGAATTTTAAGCAGCTAATGTCCCAAAAATTTAGCATTCGCAGATTAGTTTTCTTTACATAGGTTTTACATACGCTGGTGGAAAAGAGGGCAAAAAGTATAGTACCAGTGTCTGTTACATAGGGCGGTGGGCAGAAGAACAAAATATATTGCATTCCCGAATTAGTTTTCTTTAAAACAGGGGCTCCTCGACACAAGAAATTGAAATTTATGAAATTATAGGTTCCTGCAGACCATAAACTATACATAGAAAATACGTAATTTTTTAAAGTAGATAGTTACTTTTATAGATACGAAATATGTACTTTCATAAAGTATGGGGATGAGATTTTATAGAACAACGACAAAGCCCTCATTCCATGTCCTACAAAGAGAAGGCATAGATACGCGGTGTACAAATTGAGAAGTGGGCTTGAAAACTATTTTAATTTTAAGGGCCTTTGTGACAAACATTGTTCAGGACATGTTGCAAAGATGCAAGAAATGACAATCTCTTTGCGTTTGAGTAGAAAGAAAGTAGTGAACACAATTTCACGACATTTATATAAAAAAATAATAAAACATGTTACATATTGCTGAAAATTTAAAGAAACACACACACACACACACACACACACATATATATATATATTGCTATTTGAAGTTCATGGAACAACAGAAACCCGCTTTTCAGGTCCCCGGCCCAAGAACCCGCGATCCAAAAACTGGCTAAGTATGGAATGAGGGTTTTGTCTTATATATATATATATATATATATATATAAGTGAATTTTGATATCTAAAATTTGAGTAAGTGATTTATGTCATAGTCCATTCTGAAAATGAAAAATCTAGGAACACTTAAAAGCAGGAGGAAAACTAGCCTTCCCGAATTAGAGCATAGACAAAACCCTCATTCCATACTTAGCCAGTTTTTGGATCGCGGGTTCTTGGGCCGGGGACCTGAAAAGCAGGTTTCTGTTGTTCCATGAACTTCAAATAGCACTGAGAGTTCCGTGATGTACAAATTTATAACGGGACCTGCGGACTATTTCAATTTCAAGGGGCTCATGTCCCAAAAATTTAACAGTCGGGAATTACTTTTCTTTACATAGGTTTTACACACGGTGGTGGGAAAATGTACAAAAAAATATAGTACCAATGTCTGTTACACAGGGTGGTGGACAGGAGGACCAAATAAATAGAATTCCCGAATCAGTTTTCTTTAAAACAGGGGCTCGGGGATACAAGAAATTGTAATGTATCAAACTATAGGTTCCTGGAGAGCATAATTGTACATAGCAAAAACCTAATTTTTTAAAGTAGATATTTACTTTTATACATACGAAATATGTGCTTTTATAGAGAATGTACGGAGCCCTCATTCTATATAGTGTGACGAAGCCTAGATTACATACTTAGGCAGTTTTTGGAGCATGGGTTGTCGAGCTGGCAGGCTGAAAATTGTAAAAAAATGAAACGTGCTACATATTCCTGGAAATTTAAGGATATATATATATATATGTGTGTGTGTGTGTGTGTGTGAAATATGATATGTCGAATTTGAATGAGTGATTTATGTCATACTTTATTTTGAAAAAGAAAAAAAGAGAATAGAGATAAAATAAACATAATGACTTCACATTCAACATAGCTGAAGATAAAAGATCCAGGAAGGCATCAATATATAAGGAGACAAAAGAATAGTTTTATTTGGAATATATGAAAAAAATAATAGTTTGTTACATATCACTGGAAATGTAAATGCGTTTGTCATATACACTGGGATTGGGGCTCCTGCAGACCATAACATAAATATGTACAAGAAATAGGAGTGTGGAAAGAAGTTGGACACACTAGAATGTAATACCTGAAAAGTAGAAATGCGAAGATCGATTTTTGTCTATAGATATCTACTCAGAAAAGGAATAACTAGATTGATAAAGAAAGGACTATCACTATACACTTACAGGGATGGTACGCATAAGTAATTTTTGTGTTTGGTTGGTCATGCCTTTCCCTACTGGTTTTTGTGGGGAGCCCGCTTCAATAACTGGATTGATACACAGAGGATTTATGCATTTGCCTGTTGGATTTTGTGGTTGATCCACTTCAAGTTTTCTTCAATATGGCTTCTCAAAAGGGCGACGTTGATGTCATTGCGGATTCAAATGTTGAAAAATTCATTTTCTAATTCGGTTAGATCAATTGAAAGTTTACACAGACATTCATGAATGTCTCCATTCTGTAGCGAATACCCAACTAGCCAGTTGTCCACCTCTTCTTCACCATGTTCAACAATTCTGTAAAAAATTTCTAAAGACAAGGCCTTCAAATTATCATCTTGTTGATCAAAATCTTGCTTGGTTAACGTCAGTGAGTTGACGATTAAGCTGGGGTCCTGGAAGCCGTTTGTCTTTCTTGCTAAGTCTATTTTGGTGAACTTTGTGAATAATGTTTCTTTCTTTGATATTGCTTGCTCACAGGATTGCACAATTAGGTACAGGTTCTTCACTTTTTGTTTCTAGCATGCTTCTAATTGAGTGAGCCTTTTTTTGGATGAAAGATCATGTTGTGTTCTTATCGCCTCTGGCATGTTATTGACATTAAAGGCGAAAGGGATGACCAAGTGCACATAGAAAGTTTCTTCATTCTTTAAATCTGTCTGTAGAAGTAGGAGCAAGTTATGTGCCCTGCTCCCTAGGGAATCCATATTCTGTGATGTTTCCCAGGCCTGGGAAATCAATTCTATTCTTTTGTTGATATTTTTCTCGACATATCGTCTACAGGATGCGATGAATTTGGAGGAACCTTTTATATTTGTTGCAGGGGTGCATGTAGTCGCAGGCATGACTATTTCCAAGGAACTGCCAAGCAATGACATAGGAAACAAAGCTTCCTGTAATTCCTTAATCCGGTTCTTTAGTCTAGAATTTTCAGCTTCAATGAATCCAATGGAATCATGAAGAGCATCTCCGGTTGCCCTATAAATTTCATAGATTTTTGATGCGTGCATATTGGCAAGGTCAAGTTCTTAACGATGTTTTCTTTTCTTATTTTTTACATCTCTTTTTTCAATGATTAATTTTTTTGATTCGGTTTCAAAAACAACGCTCTGGAATATGAAGGATTCATCTTCTTAAAAAATTTCGGTACTAACCATGTCCATTGAGCATGCATGATGAATTGCGTGTGTAGGCTGATCAAGGTTGTAGAATATGCTTTCCAGATCAGCGTCAAGATCCATGTTTTGACGGTAAATTTCGGGCTGCTCCACCTCCCCTACTACAATTCTTTTTCCATTCTTCTACATGGGAAGCTCTTGAGGAAGATGTTCACCGTATCTCTACAAAAATGTTGTGGACCTGCTGGCAATAGTTTATCAAAAGGTTGGCTGGCTCCATACGCTGTTTGAAATAAAGAAATGGAGGGGACAATATAACCCCCCGCAAACATTGCTTCAATGCGTGCGAATGGAAAATCTCCACATTAATGACAATATCTATGCGTGCCGTATGGTGACCTGTTAGAAGTAAAGTGTAGTTATTGCAAACTTAGAAGTGCAAAGGTGAGGGTTACGACCAACAAAATTTAAGGATAGGAGGCTTCGTGAACGAACCAAGCTGGCGACGTCCGAATGACATTGCATGGTATTTGAAATTAAAACTGGGAAGCGATTGGAGGTTTCGTGAAGGAAGCAAGCTGGCGGCGTGTGAATGACATTCCATGGCATTTGAAATTAAAACTGGGAAGGGAGAAGAAAATGCTTCGCAAAAATTGCATTAATGGCAAAACTTCTCGAGCCTTGCGCGCATCAATGACAACTTAGATGGTAGTTTCACGATGACCTGTTATCATTACATATTTAGAAAGAAGACATACACACACACACACACACACATATATATAAACAATATTTTTTATCATACACACGTGCGAAGGTAACGGCCACGGGGAAGAGAAAGAAAGGAAGGAATGGCCAAGTCTGAAAGTGCATGGTTCAGGATCGCGGTTCTTGGGTGAGCGGTTTCAAAATAAGGCCTCTATTGTTCGGTGTTCTACAAGTAGCACAAAAATTTTCGTGATACACAAATTGATAAGCGGACTTGCGGGCTGGACGAGATTTGATAGACCATCTATAGTTTCTGGATCGTGGGTTCTCGGGCTGGCGGGGTAAAAAACGATGCTCTATTGTTCAGTGCCTTGCAAATATATTATGATAATAAATTGAGAAGAGGATTTGCAAGGTGACTTGCTCAACATTCTACTCCAGGGTTGGTGGGTTCCCACAAACGAGCAATACATATTTGCGGGCTATACATTGGGTCGATTTCCGCCATATAGAAATTGGGTTCTCAGGCTGGCGGGTTCAAAATTGTGTAAGCAAAGCAAAGGGCTCTGTCCAACTCCCACTGCACATTTCGTAATTCATGTGAAACACCAAGTCTGTGATTACCAGATCAGTGTGTGTAGAAATGAAACAAAAGTAAATATGTGCCTTTATAAAGTATGGACATGAGATTTTATAGATCGTGTACCGATATCACATTCCATACTTGCGGGTTCTTGGACATGAGGGGTCAAAAAATAGGCCTCTATTGTTCTGTGTTTTACAAATAGCACATACAGTTCCGCGATATACAAATTGACAAGCGGACTTGCCGGGTGGCTGAGAATTTATAGAGCATGTACAATTTGTGCATCACGCGTTGTCGGGTTGGCGGGGTTAGAAACGGGTCTCTATTGTTCAGTGCCCTACAAATTGCTTATGATGCACAGATCCCTTATTCCATACTTAGCCACTTATTTGGATCCCACACTTGCGAGATGCACACTGTGCCTCTAATTTTCCGTGTCCTGCAAATAGCAATTATAGTTGGGTGATATACATATTGACAAATGGACTTGCGGGCTGGCTGTCTCAACATTGCAGTTCCGCTGGATGGAGGATGTGCAGCATAGTGGCTTCTCGGTCCAAGAAAAAGAAAAAGAAAAAGAAAAAAAAAAACATGCCTGCAAACAAGTTTGAAAAATTCAGAGAAAGTAAAGGAAAAACTGTTTACTATGGAACAGAGGCAGAAAAAGAATGCACCTTTGCATTGATTCGTGTACATCTCTGTGTAGGAGTTCTTTGCGCCTTCTAGTTTTCCTTTCTGTTTCTATCAACAAAAGTACAAAACAAAAGGGATATGAACATAAGCTCAGATGTTAAGAAAAATTCAACTACTATGTACATATATACAAAAAAAAAATTGAATAAGATGAATAGAGTCACAAATAGTTTTTTTGAGGATGTACCTTATTTTTTCTTTTTTTGCACAATGTATATTTTATAATTAGAGTAGAAGACCGTCTGTATGCTCACCATAATGCTATGTGTAGAAATCATGGATATATATATGCTTTGAAACATAGAAATATGAGTTTGCAATAAGTTTGATGTATGTCATAATTCAAGTGCAATACCAATTGTATCGTGATCAGACCAATATGTGTCTAAGACAAACATACTGTATTGAGAAATGGGCACATTGGACCAGACATGGTCAATAAGTGCGTTTTGAAGATGGGCTGTGTTGTTCAGAAGAAACCAAAGACTGTATTTTCACATGTAGTTTTGCAATTCTTTTGTTCTGCCAGTTTTTTGTAGCATGTCAATATTGAAGTCTCCTACAAGTACAATGGATCCGTTCAGATGGAAATGGTCCAATGCATTGGAAATAACATTTACTATGTTGGAGAATGTTGCATGGGGAGCATCGTACAAATTTAGTATTGCAACTTCTGTTCCATGGGAAATTTTTTTGGCAAGCACCAGTTCAACATTCTTTTCTTCGATATGTATGTGGTCCAAAATTGGTACATGTTTTTTCACCAGTATCATCACCCTGTGTGTAATGTAACTTGATATGCAATTTTGATTTGGGAATTGTTTGTTCTGCATGCATAATTCCATGTGTGTTTCCTGCAAGCACAGGATATCGGATTGCATTAAATCATAGTCATTCAGTATATCATCCATGTGTGCATTTAAGCTACGTGTGTTAAGCGAGAGTATTGATACACATGGATTTGTTTGTATGGATTGGTAATCATAATGCAGTTGCCATTTTTCGGTGTTCCTCAGTTGTTCCATCTCAATATCAACTTTCTGTTTCACTCTGAAGTTATCTTTTGTCAGAGGACTTAGTAAATACAAGGAGTCTATGCTTCTGACACAAGACAATGCTGCGTATACAAGTCCATGTATCCAAATTCCAACAAGCTGAAATGCACATGATCAAGTATTAGGCCTTGTGATTTGTGGACTGTACATGCACATGCAAGTTTAATCAGAAAATGTTTGCGAATATTTAGTTGACCTGTCTTTGCTAATGTCGATACTGAATTTGATATTCACAAAATAGGAGTCCAATCGCTTGCAATGTTTGAATTATATAGATAAGACAACTTGCTTGCTTGTCGCTTGCCTATATGCAGTTCATGGAACTTAATCCAAAGGACATCTACTTTTTCTATCTTCGTATAGCCTTTCAGTATTCCATCTGCACCATTTACCAGGCCATCTTGTGAATCATAGTTACAGGCATATATTTCAACTAACATTTCTAATTTCAGTGCAAGGTGCAAAGGTAAAGTGACTGAATGTTCATGACGTGGGACATTTCCATGGTTGTCTTCTTCCAAGTCAATCGAATTGATGATGATATCATCGCCAAGCATGAGCGACATCATGTGGCTATTATTCTTTGCAACATACTTATTTTTGTAGAATAAGTAAGGGAACGTTGGATCTGTTGGTGCAGGCTGTAAGCACCTCAAATTGATATTGGTCAAGTCATCATATGTTTGGCTGTTTGTGCGCATTCTATTCAGAATTGCAATGAATGTTTCATCTGTCTGGTGCATTGTAGTATGGAACTCAAAGCATTTAATATTGTCTCTCCAGAATTCGTGGGTCACTGTTTCCATGTTAACGATAGGTTGTTCAAATATCAAAGAATCTTGAATGGTCTGTGCCTGGTAAAGATCGCCACAAAAGATCATGTCAATGTTTCCAAAGTATTTGGTCTGCACATGTTTTATGCTTCTTAGCCGGCTATCAATAGAATACAAGAACCGACTACCAATCAAAGATGCTTCATCTATAAAGACAAGTTGGAGTTCCTCGTAAAGCTTAGATAATGTATCCAACATTTCCTTGCTAAGTGGAAGAAACCGTGACTTGTTAAAAGGCATTAAAAATGCAGAGTGGACTGTTGTTCCACCTTCATTGTATGCAAATTTTCCTATGAATGAAACTATTAGGCCCTTTGGTTTCATTGGATCAGAGCAATTATTTGAATCATAGATTCATATAATCATTTGGAACAATGCTTTAGCTGTGAATTTCTTGCCTAGTCCTGCTCCGCCTGTAAGGAACACGTGCACATGATTGTTCATGTTCAACCATTTTTTAAGGGCAATTTCCTTTACAATTGTTTGTTGTTCGTGATTCAACATATGTCTTATTCTGTGGTATTCATTATTTTCAATCAGGAAAGGATATTTTGTAACTTGAAAACTAAGGTTGATATCATCATGATCGTCAGGGTTTTCTAGGTCTTTAAGTGCAACTTCTAGATCGCCCCATGTTGGATTAACATTGTAGGTAAATCTAGCTTCGTTGATATGCATTATAGTATCAAAGGCAACATACACAGCCTCCCATGTAGAGAAGTTATGTATTAATGTCTCTTCGTTTTCATGGAACAAAACGTACAACAATAGTTTTTCTCTACAATAGTTTTCATAGTCACAATGTTTATTGTATTTGACAAACCATATAATAGAGGGTTTTTTTTATTTTTGATATGGGTGTCCCATTTCTTTTGTAATGGGATACGAATTCTGCTAAGTAGATATGCCTAATAGGATATGGACGCTGGATTTAATAATCAATAATAGAGCGACATATGACGTCCTCTGAATTGTCAGGTTCTTGTTGCAACAAAACCAGTGGTTTAAGCATAAATGTGAATTTTTCAAGTGGAGATGTGTTTATGAAGACACATTATCTTGAACTACAATTGAGGGGAAAAAAAAGGCAATGTGAACTGCTTGCTGAGCAGACATTTGTTGAAGATTAAGCAATGCCTTGCCAAGGGTGCGTATCATTTTCATGGCATCAATATGACTTCTTTTGTTTTCTTTGCGTATTTTTTTGAATGCAAATGTCATATACGAGGTGCAATAGGATGCCACAACATATGCATTCAACACGTACTATGCATCTATATTTGATTTCCACATAACTGGCATGTCCTTGGAGAAACTGTTGTTCCAAATATGGGAGAATTTTCGTTTAAAGAAAAGTGTTGGTTGCCTAAGCGTTATTTGTATGGCTTGGATGTACTCATATTCTGATAGATTTACCTATGTCAAGAAGGCATCAAAGCTCATCATTTCGTCAAATAATCCTTGTTATAGAAATGCGAACAACGATTTAGATTTCTCAACAACAACACTGTCCTCTAAACTAACTGGCTCTATGATTCTTGTAGCTCTCATTGCCAGAACGAGAAAGTTGTATTTGTAATGTGATCTTTTTCGTTTTCTACAACTTCTTGTATGGTAATATCTATGGACTTTCGTAAGGTCTGGTTCCAAATGATCTGTATTGCATGTTATATATTTATCCACAAATTGTCCGATCTCTGAATTCTTATCAGCTCCATAGACTGGTGCAACCTCTATCCACAACAGTGCGTGGTCATGCTCATTTCCCCTATTCACAAAAAGTAGTCTGATATTTTCCCGAAAAGCGTTTCATCATGGCATATCAATTGTCTCAAAGCATTTATTCTATGTCTATAGTATCGAGTACATGTCACCGAGTCTTTTCTTATGAGGTAGTCAATGTCGTTATTTTCCAGTGTATCATTTTTTTTTTACGTTTCCTGATACTATGCAGGTCAGAAATGACAACCACCAATGGATCCCAACAATGCTCTGCACTTGTAAATGTGATGAAAAATGTTGGTGGCCCCAATTTCCAGATCATTGCAAAGATATTTGTTTTGTTTTGTTGCAAATAGTTAGGAGAGGTGCGGATGTTCTTGAAATCTATGTATCCAATATCAGATTTCATAATTTTTTCTAGGTTTACTTTGTACTTCACATTCTTGGCCAACAACATTCTTCCTTGTAACTGGCCTTTTCTTATTCGGACCCATAAGAAGGACATAACTTGCTCTATTATTATGCACATTGTTTTGAAAAACAAATCTGTTATGTGACAGGAGAAGTAACCGCTTGAATGTAGTAGCTCCCATCAGACTATTTTATGATAACTGAATCATTCTGTAATATCAGTGCCACATGGATCTCCATAGAAAAATGTTGGAAAGTTCATTTCCTCAGCGAATTTGTCCTTGAATATTCCAAGTGGAAGCTGCCTCTCGCCAGGTGCGATTTCGACAATTTTGTCTTGCAAGTCATGAATGCACTGTGAATCAGTGAATCCATGGACCAATGTTTCAGCAGGTGTTTTAGTCTCTGATTCATCACTTGTATCAGAATCACTAGGATTTTCAAGAGTCTCTGTAGAGTTTCCATGTTCTTCTGCGAGAACACTGTTCCAGTTGGCATTTATACAAATGTTCTCTGCTTTGTACAGGGCCCTGGAACATAATTCCTTTAATTCTTTCATAACATCATGCACATGCACTTTTCCTGTCTGATACACATTTTTGTATTACAAGCATCTTTTTAGAGCCACAACGATTGCAATTGTATTGTTAATGAACTGTGGCAACGCTTTTTGCACAACATCTAGCTGAACAAGCACATTAATAATTGATCCTGTTAAGCCCATTTGGGGTCGCTTATATCCCTAAGGTCTGATTTGAGCAAATGAAATTCGTAGAGAGACAAGTCTCTCCTCAAGTTCCATAAGTGAACTTACATCTTCTAGTGGTGTATTACATCTTATTCGGTCAGGAGTTGCAAACTGTGGCAGTTTTCCATTTTCAAGTGATCGTTTGCATGGAAGATAAAACTTCTCACTAGAAAATGGTTTATCGTGGGCTGTTAGCCTGAGGTATTTTTCTTGCAAATCAGGCGTGAAAGACACTGTTTTTTGAAAAATTCGATTGTTCACAAATTGCACATGCAATGGAAGGAGTGTCTTTCATTTGTTTCATGTAGGTCTATCTTGCATTTTTTTTCTTAGGGAAGTATGGGTAGAAACTGTTTCCTGTTTTTCATGTACACCACGAACTGCCACAGTTGCATGACCATTCTGGGATATGCAACCGCACATGTTTATGTTCCGTTCTGCACAAACAAATTTATTTACATTGTCATATGTGAGTTTCTCTCTAAAAGGAAGTGTAGCAATGTATTTTTTTTCTCTCCCGAATGACCTTTTTCAAGTTGTGGTAACTTACTCTATGTTTCTTGCCCAAGGGCGAGATGACATGGTGGCAATTGGGATGAATTTCACTCTCACCCAGTTTCTCATAAACTATTTTACATTTTTTTTTCAAGGCCTCTATTTTCTTATCAAAAGTCGGACGAATTTGACGAATATTTTTTTTCAAATTGTGATAACTTACTCTACGTTTTTTGTTTAAGTCCTCTATGGTGTCATCACAATTGAAATGAATTCTACGCATTTTTTTTTTGTTCAAGCCCTGTTTGCCCATATTGCAACCAGGAGGACTCTCGTTTTGACTAAAAATCATTCCACGCATATGCAGATTCGATGCCGTTTGGGTGGCACACACACTCAACCATGAACTATCGATATCTCCAAGCAAAGGTTCATAATGGATATGTGCTATATCTGTTTTCAACGCTAGAATGTGAATTGTTCGATCATGATTTGAATTGGTAACCTAGGAATGGATAGTGGCAGCTGGCGAGGCCGACCAAACCTGGATCTTCACCCTGAATACCATAGAAAACCATTGCAAACATATTCTGCAACCCTTCATATTCCCTTATTCATATGGAAGCGCCATGTTCACAAGGTATTCCTGCCAACTTCCAACTGTCGACATATTTTCCACGAGATATGGGCAAAGGTGCTGATGCAAGCACCTAAAATCCTATTCGCTGCCGCCTATAATCCCATTGTAGAAGGACTGTACAGTGTAAAGACGCAACGAATGAACATCGAACTCAGCTTCTACCAAACAACAAATTGCATTAAACAGACTATCTCCACAACTAGACACAACATTTGTTGCCAGCTATAAACCATAGCAATCTATGCCATCCAAAATTTGTTTCCATTGCGATTGAAGGTCTTTTTGAATAAAGGACAAGTAGATACGAGGACCTTCTATATTGCATATGGACATTTTTCTGTACAACAGTGGTTCATAATGGCCACTGAGGGCATCGACATCATGGAACAAGATGCAATATGGATTGTTAGATGTAGTTTTGTTGAATAGTAGATATCTTGTTTTTCTTGTCAATGACCATATGTCAACTGATATATTCAGCTAGTTAGACAACCACCAAATACAAAATGTATCTCCCCAAAGTCACCTTTGATGTGCAGGCAGAACTGGAGATGCAGACAACCGCATTTTTGAAAAATACGTAGCCACATCATGTATTCCATGCATCTGCTGAAGAAAATCAGATTCCAGTTCGTATTCATAGGACTGCAAAGCCTCAACATTGCCATTTTTAAAATAGGCCAAGAAATAATCTATCAATCCATTGCGCATCTTGGTCGACGAATAGCAGAAATGAAATAGAACCTGGAATGTATCGAAAAGGCAATCCCCAACAGTATACGAGAATGCATCCAATCTAAAAATGCCATTCCTATGCAAAACCACGTCAATGTTGTCATGTACAATGGACTGTGTATCTTTTTCATACGACTCAACATATATTACCTCTTTCATCTTTTCAATTGTCATTTTGAAGTTGTTTGCTAGATACTTTCAGTTTCTATCAAAACAGAGAAAAGCACAGGCAAAAAATAAAAACTAGCAAAATAAAAAAGAAAAGCAAAATAGCACACCAATCCCCATATGTATCTTTAAACCTTCTTCTTCTCAACTTGAATCCCCCTAGTTCCCATAGAATATGAGAAGAAAATAGACCAACACTAGAAACTGAACCAAATAGAAGAAAGACTGCAAAAAAATAAAACCATAACTTGACTCATCAGAAAGAAAATAGGCAAACACAGTTTTCCAGCCCACAGAGTAGAAGCATACACTGCATCTACATCCTGCCCGATGGTTCCATCTTTTGATAGCTCCCAACTACTTTTCATAAATCCCTCTTCATTGCAATTTTCAGAAAAACTATGGACGTGACATCTGCCATATGAAGACACATTGTTTCCAGGAACAAAAACTAAGAGCACAGACAAAAATGGTCTGGAACAGAATATTGAAAATCACCAAGAACAGGGAAACTTACCCGTCAACAAAGGATGAGAAGACCTCAACAACAATTCTAACAACTTGCAAGGTTGAAGAATAACAAACCAGTGAACAACCATGAAGAGCTCGAACTGCAAGTGCAGGACCTCAACTTTGCAAAGTTGAATCAAACAAGAACCAAAATCATGGAACAAAACAACGAATAAGGATGGAGCACAAGAGCAGGGATGCCGACCATGAACAAAACTGTATTGCAAGGCATCTGTACAATAAACATTTAAGACTGGCATATCTCTTAGGTAAATAATTAAGACAGTAAGGACCATCGAAGGGTGTAGGCTTGTGCAAGCATATAAGAAAAGATGCAACGTGGCAGGACTGTTCTCTCAAAGCACACAATAATAAAGCATAAATCATACATAGCAATATCATGGAGAATGTATTCAACCCAACATAAAATGCTAAGGGGAAACATTTGAACTAATGCTAGCATTAATCCACATTCCACGAATGCATAACAAAATTTATGATTCAAAAAGACCATACACTACCAAATACTTTGGAAATGCAAACATATTTTACATTGGGAATAGAGAAGGCGGCAATAAGACCTCCAATCCGTTGTCCAATTAGATCTTGCCAAACATGATACTTTTTGTTATATAAAAATTGATATTTTCACTTCCGTTGTTCCAACAATAGACAATAGCGAAATATTTCTGGTCAATGCACAAGCTAATGCCAGGTCAACGATTTATCGATCACTATAGTCCCTCTATGCCTATGATAGGGACTAATAAGGTATATAACATCTCATATGTGCATGAGCATAAAAATTATGTGGTAAGTGGATAAGAGATTTACACTTGATTACTTTGGAATTTATATAAAACAATAATAATATAAAAATGTGCACTTGAGGTTATATCCTTCTAGAAGTACCATGTGGAAAATGAAACAATTAAAGGATAAATAGGGGGCGGCCACTAAAATAAAATTTTATTAAGGTTGCCAAGTGGAAATCCCCTAAGCCTTCATATCTTTTTGTATTGTTTGTATTATGTCTATTTCCATGAGGGTGCACATGGCTTCCATGCGAGTCATATATTCATCCAAAAATTAGGAAGGGATTCATTTCACCTTTGGGAAAAATAATACATTCATTCTCTCCTTGGGGGAATAACATAAAGAAGATTTCCATTTGGATATGTTGAGAGACCACACACTACACTAAGACATGTGTTAGTAGGATAGGATGCTTCCATGCTAAATTGTGGAGGAAAATGCTTACCATGTCAGTACACTGTGAGACCATTCGTGTATGTTGAGATGACATTGGTATGCTATATGTTAGTGTCCATATTTCACGGTGCCCAGATGCATGTTATTGTTATAAGACTTGTTGTTATGCATGTATTAAAGACTTCGAGCGACACCTAGTTCTGAAGTATTGCAATGGCCTACATAGGTGCATCCAACAAATATGGATTTCTCAGACATATCCTCACTAGGAGACGCTTACCGATAAGATGTCAAGATCGAGTAGAAGTTGAAGAAAAATAATAAGAGAGATTTGAGTTCTACAGACCCATCACAATAGAAGCACAATAAAGGTGGTCCTAACTCTTAGGGAAAAGGACAAAGCAAGGATGGCTAGCCCGAGGAAAAATATTCCAAGCCACTAACCAAGAAGGGTAATGGGAAGTTGAAGAAGGACAATGGAAAGTGGTGCGAGTTCCATAAAATCCCTTGGAAAAATACTGATAAATGTCACTCCAAACAATAATTGTTGGCTGAGACAAAATCCTTAGGGTCAGATGTTGACTCAGACTCTAATTCATAACCAGAAAAGGGAAAATAGATCATTGATGCATAACCCAATGTCACCATTTCTACCACAAAAGTCCAACTAGAGGAGCCATAGGATCCAGAAGAAGGAGAGTGCTTCTTCCACTCACAAATGCGGGTGAAGGGGACCCCACTCCATTTCATTATTGACAGTGGTAGCCAACATAACCTAATATACACATAGGTCATCAATAGGTTGAACCTAACAATGACACTGCATCCTCAAACATACACCATCGGTTGGCTCATCCAGGGATGAAACATCTGTGTCAACCAACAATGTCGCATGTACTATGGCATGAAACCCTACAAAGACAAGATATTGTGTGATGTTTCCCCCCTTGAAATTTGTGATGTTTTGTTAGGACAACCATATATGTAAAAGTGTCAAGTTTTTTATGAATCTAGGCCTTGTAGTGTCACTATTACTTTGGGAGGTAAACTCTATAGGGTACCTAGGGTAGTCCCAACTAATGCAGTCTCTTTTATCTTTGTGAAGCGGTACATAAAAGTGGTCCCTCAGACTGAGATATTTTTCTTCTTTATGGTATGGTCAGATGGTCACTACAATTGCCAAAACCTATGCACAAGGTATCTCTACACAACAACAAAAGGCAAAGAAGATACTAGAAGAGCACAACGACATATTTTTCTCACCTACTATGGTGACTTTGCACTATGAAGTAAAACACTCAATTGATTTTACACCCATTGCTCCTCTATCTAATGGACTTGTATACATAGCCACATCAGATCAAGCTCCTCACCTTGTGGGAGCCCAACTATTCTGGTACAGAAGAAGGACAAGACATGGAAACTTTGTATTGATTATATAGCCTTGAAAAATATCATATTCAAGAACCGGTACCCAATCCCATGAATTGATGATCTTCTCGATTAGCTCAAGGGAGCCTCTCAACAATCAGCCGCATGGATTACATACGAGACACACGCGAGGACATACAATGCACGCTGAGAGACATGCAATGCACGTTGGTAGACATGCAATACAACGTACATATAAATCTCAAGTGAACTTATTTACCAAAAATAAAGTGATTTATTATTATACTACATTTCTTATATTATTGACCCGTTTATCTTTATTAAAAAATTATGTTTTTTTTCAAAGTTTAACCTTATGTATTAGTTTATTTATTTATTTTTAAATATTTAAAAACATTTAATTGGTTAATAAATTTGGAGTGTTATTGTGTCCTTCTTTGATTTAAATAATTTATGTTTCATTTAGTTGTAAATACATAGAGAACTAAGATAATGTGGATCTTCTTCTCTACTACCTTAACTATGCATGCCTAGCCCAAGTCAAAGCTGCGTGGGGAATATCATATTCACTCATTATATATATATATATTTTTATAGACAAATATTATTTATTATTAATTTTTTAACTTATTTTTTAGGTTAATGTTTATTAAAGATTCAAAATTGATTGATAATTAATGATACAATTTAATAAATAATAGTATTTAATTTAATTTCTATTATATATGGATTTTTATTAAATGGTGAAATTGAAAGAAGTATAATAAAATAGGTTCCTTTAATTTCTTTTAAAGTAAGTTTCACATTGGAAGGGAATTGTAGTGTAATGTATCTCAGAGTTTTAATGAATCCATCACTGAAGTGAAGATATACACTAGAGTAATAATAAAATTTGGAGGAAATAAGTTTTCTAGGATTTGACTACATGGAATGAAGATAGGATTTTTATAGTTTGTCTCGAATTCCCTTGTTTATCAATCTTCAAAACATCTATATAATCTAGTACCAATTTCGAAATCAATAAAACAAAATAATGAAAAAGGGTTATCAATATCAAGATCATTAGAACAAAGTAATGAAAAAAGGTTAGGTACACAAGCAGGAGTCCACTCCATGTTTTGCATGATACATAGAGGACATGAGTAGTAGATACATATACCTAAGGTAAACGACTTGGGAGTTGAAATACCCTCAAGGTAAGGTAACACCTTACAATGACTCTTTTAGGGAGGATCAACTCTATTTCACTTTCCTCTTTGAGAGGGAAATCTAAGAGGGAATTCTCCCAATGAACTAAGATCTCTAATACAATAATATCCTTATCCATGTTCAATAAGGAGGACTTCATAACTATTAGTATCCTATCAAATGCTAACTACCTAGTGGACCTTCTATAATGAGGGCACACAAGATTTGTTAAATGTTAACTACCAAATATGGCACTATTTAATAATAACTAAAATTGTGGACCTAGTCTACATTATATTAAATGACCACCATAATTATCCTACTCTTATCTCTAGTGTACCCATAGGTCTCCATTACACCACTAGGGTGTATTCCAACATTCTACCCCCCTTTGACAAGTGTTGTCCTCAACACTTGTAGATATGATATATATTCATAAGCTAGGGCCTCATGTACGCGTGTTGATTGCAATGTTGAAGTATTCCCCAAAGCTTGTCTATAAACCTAGGTCCCATTTACACATGCTCATGGCAACATTGAAATAGTCATAGAAGATTGTCCATAAGCTTGTCCTAGTCCACACTACATTAAATGGATATCATACTTATCCTATTCTTATCTCTAATGAACCCATAAGTCTCTTTTACAACCCTAGGGAGGATGCCAACACATTACAATATTCATTGGTTAAAGTGGGAGCACTCCGTTGATGTAAATCCTTTTTGGCTATTTTTTTTTGGATGAAATAATTTAAAAACAATAATTAATATATTTTTTAATTTTTGATAAAATTTTGTAAATATATTATGTAAAAAATGTAAGCATAAAATATCCATGTGGATGAATTAATTTAAAAAATAATAATTAATTTATATAGTGCCTTTTGGTCTTGAAATATGACCAAAAGCTATTTTTTTATAGACTAAGAGCTCATATTCCTCATACATAAGGAAAGTACATGTTAATAACCAAAGACCTAATGGAAGTCTGCCCCATTATGGACCATCAATAGGTTATTTCATGTAACTAGGTTTTGTTTGTACATGGTGATGTTGATGTAGGTAGAGTTCTTGAGATTGTATCAAGAGAGGCTAGGCAAATAGCCATGAGTATCTTAAACCTTTCCCATCTTTTGAAAATAAATATTAATGTTCTCTCCTTATTAAACAAGTGATGTTCATGAATTTTATTAACTATAGAAGATTATGTAGTTATGTTTATTTGTCAATTCTATGTGTGAGGGGAGTTAGTATATTTGTATATTAAATATGATTATTAATGAGAGGAATTTTGGTCCACTAAAGGTGGAAGGTGGATTTATAAAGTAAAATTGTGTATTTCTTTTATTAAGATGTTTTTATCATCAATTAATCTATAAATGTAACTTATTAATAATTTTTATTCTTATAGGTTAATAATTCATGAATATTGATGTTATTACAAATGTTATGAAAATCAAGTACTTTTTATCCTCTATTTTGATAATCTCACATTTTTTTTTTTATAGATTCTTTGAGTCAAAATATTTTAGGCCTTATCCACAAGTGTGAAGCTTCTAAAGTTGGTTCTTATCTTTATGATATGTATTTTTGTTTAGGCAAGTAACAATATCAAGCATATAGCTATAGTTTTGATATAGGAGTAATGAATTCTTTTTAATATATCAATTTCGCTTATGTCCAATGTTCATGTTTCTCCCCATTTTCTCTTTAAAATTATTTTTAAGTTAGATATATTTTTCTTAAGATAAAAAAAACACCTCAAATTTTTATTATTTACATAAACACTTAGTCAGACATCCATTACTTTTCAACATAGGAAACTAGGCCCCCATCGGGAATTGTCTTCAAAACTTTTACTTATCTCAGGTGTTCATTCAATATATGGCCCAACTATTCTCAAAAACCTGCAAATGATTGCAAGTCAAGAGTTACTTTATTTCACTTACCCTAGGTTAGGTAGGAGTCCTACTAGAGGATATCGTATGACAATTTTGGGCCATAATTTATATCTATGGAATGAAGAGTATATGGTAATATGAAAATTATTGTGTTTCATTAGTGTATGTTTGACATGGGTATGAATGAAAAACATTATAGATGCTAAATGTGATAAAGATGATATATGCTATAAGACTCATCTCGTGACATATATACAATATGTTTATATGTGTTATGGTTGCTTGCATTAAAAGTGTTGGTAGTCCCAACAACTTTGCATGACATATATACAATATGTTTATATGTGTTATGGTTGCTTGCATGCATGACATATATACAATATGTTTATATGTGTTATGGTTGCTTGCATTAAAAGTGTTGGTAGTCCCAACAACTTTGTGCGATGTGAAATTTAATGCGTGGGATGTGAGCCTCCTATAATTAAGGTGACAAAGCAACATTAATAAGTATGGTGGTACATGCAACTCATAGCGCTAGCTTGGAAAATGTTAGGGTTTGGAAATTTTGAGCTAGTTGGAACTTGTAAACCCTTTTCATCATGAAGAAATTGATTCATCTTGAACCATAACATAATCATTACTGTATAAATTTGGGTCATTGTAAGAACAATGTTCAGGGCATCTTCGAGCTACATAGACAAGGTATGTACAAGAGTTGTTGGTGTATATTAAGAGTTTAGTGTCGTAATTGATGTTTATTGATAATTGACTTCTATAAATTTAGTCTCAAATAATTTTTTCTTATAGCATTCCTCACCCTCCATTTTTCAGTCAATAATGAGCATGATTGAATATTTATGGTCAAGTTGGACGCTTCTCTCAACATTACCTTTTCTGCCCCTTTCTTTTACAAATAAAATCATGAAATATTTTTGAGCCTTTACTGCCTTTCTTGCTCAACAATTTCCCATAATGCACATGTAATGATGAAAGTGATTATGCAACCTCTTAGTCACATGGTTGTGAGTATGGTTTGTGTCCATGTTCATTCGAAATAAATGGCCTCTATACAACAAAAAATGATCTGAAACCTCGTTTCATTTGAAAGAATAAATGTGTTATGTCCATACACTATTTTTCATAATGATATTTATTGAGCTACTATCATATGAGTTTTCTTGTCATCTGAGCTTTACCTTATACTCTGTTTTTCATATATACAATGAACATTTGAGCTAATTTTGAAGCTAGACAATATTTTTCCATTTGGGTATTCATTAATAGCCTACGCGGGCCTAATGGTTAAGAACATGTGTTTCCTCCTAAGAATTCACAAGTTCAAATCCAGAGGGCGGTAGGGTATGTATACCTCCGTAGACTTTAGTAGTCAAATCCTTGCATGGAGGGGGTCCCTTATCCCACAAACAAGGGGGTTTCATACACCAATTTGGTGTCTATCTTGGTTGTCTATCTTGGTTGTGACCTTAAAATTAGATTATTATTATTATTATTATTAATATATTGACATATTCAAGAAAAAATAAATACAAATATTTAGTGGATATATTAGTTATAACTGTTAAGAGTTAACACATACAAGTTATTTTTATAAAACTATTTTATTCATACAAGTGGTTGCAATAACACAGAGTTGGAGTCAAGCCATGGAACTCAATATTATAATCATCCTTGACCCCCAAACAATCCTTCATTGTCCCAAACCTTTCTTTTTCAGATATAAGTTATTGTAAATCATATTTAATGGATAGTTAGTGAAAATTCTATTACTCTTATTCTTTCAATACTTAATACGTGTTACATAATTTTTGAATATAAAATGATTTTTTTATGATTTTAAATGAGTTTTTTAAGTCAAGGCTCCAGGGGAGGTAGAAGGGGACAAGGAAAAAGTCCAAATGTTGTTTGGAAAGAAAGAAAAAACAAGAGAATTAAATTTTCTATGCATTTTGATGCCAATTTGGAGAATTTTAAGCAGTTGGTTTGAACTAGGCACCTTTCTCTAGGTGGAAAAAAATCGTTTCCCAACCTCATTGTTGTTGGGAAATAATACCCTACAGACTAGCAAACTAGGGTCTGATTTGCATGCATATTATGACCTTAAAGAAATGACCTTTTAACCTACCACCCACAACTTGAACCCCTCTTTCAAGACACATGCATAGAAAGGACCTACTAACCGTTTTTTACTGATGTTTGGTGTAGATCCTCCATTGCGCTTTGCCCGCTTCCTTGTGCTGCTCCTTCCAAAGTTAACCTGTAATCAAGACAAAACACTACGCATGCAAGCTATTTTTCTACTTGAGGGTTAGAAATTAAGCATAAATTACACAAATCATAGATAACTCATGCATTGGGACGGGAAAAGTATTCTTTTATTATTTTCAAAATGAATCAACTTACAATCAAAGTCGAGACCGACCACCGCTCC
>ML786068.1:204488-233082 GCA_009831015.1 Picea engelmannii | reverse complement strand
GATGTGCTTTATCCAAGGGCGACTCATTATGCTGCCAATAAAGAAAATACTTTTCCCATCCTCTTTTTGGGGTATATTTGATTTTTTTGTTCTTTTTGATAGTTTTTGAAAAAGAATAAAGGAATATTACGTTACAATGGAGGCATGAGTTCATCAAACATACAAGCTCAAGGCACAAGGACAAGACTGATGTTCTAAGGAAATGATACTCGGGAAAAATCCTCCTGTGGCCAAAGGTGTTAAGACGCAGAAGCAACTGTTACAAGGCTGATGGGTAAGGTATGCAAATGCGGTTGATAGAACACACAATGGTAACATCCTTCAATGTAAGTGTAACGAGCCCAGAGAAGGGAAGCTCGGTGATTTTTCATATTTAGAGAGTCTGAAAAAGCATAAAAGAAAAATCCATTGGGGTACCTTTTTCGACAATAGTCTAGTCGGTTCGAAAAAGGGATAAGCTATCACCAACTAGACATCAATTCAAAACCATTTTAACAAGTGTGAAAAGGACAAGATCACTCGACTATTTTTTCACTTTTAAGGAGTCTGAAAAAATCTTAACTATGGACTCCGTCAGGAATGTTCTTCTGGACCATTTTAACGAGTGTGAAAGAATAAGGTCACTCGACGATCTTTTCAATTTTAGGGAGTCTGAAAAGAGCTTAACTATGGACTCCGGGGGGGTTTCTTTTTCGTAAATTTAGTCCCTCAGGCCCGAAAAAGGAATAAAATCTTACCTGAGGATACTCTTCTAAAGAATGAAAATTCAATAGAGTATTCCTTTGTTCGTACAGTTGACCATCCAGACCGAAAAAGGGGTAAATTATTGCCGGACAGACATGACTTCAAATTTTAGTTTAATGAGCGTGAAAGGTCACAAGATCGCTCGACAATCTTTTCATGTTTAGAGGGTCTGAAAAAGGGCTTAAAAGGAGACCCGTTATGTTTTGGGAGTCCGGAGGGTAAGTCAAAGAGTGAAAAAGACCCATGCAAATGAGGCTCAAACTCATATTCAGGAAAGACTATACGGACTCCCGAGCCTACAATGTTGTTAGAAATGACATGGACACCATAATGGAACCATGACCTACCTAGGGCATCCATGTTTGGGTAAGCTCTACCACCAAGTTGCGACACTTCTAGAGCATATATGATGGTTCCATGTCACAACCGGATGGGATCGATCCTATATCATAAGAACAAAAGGAAACGAGATGCAATAGTTGGGATGAAATCCTACCCTATATGCTCAAGTCGATTTTTTTTTATTTTTTTATTTTTTATGGACCGTCAATATATATTTTTTTATTTTTTGAAACTGAATAAAAATTGTCCCAATACCTGATCAAATCCCTCCCATATAACTCCCGGATCACTCAAAATGGTTTTTAGTATAAAGAAACTGATAAAGGGGCCCAAAAAAGTGACAAAAAGAGGCCAAAAAGTCTATAAATAGAAGCTGACAGCTCATTATCACCATTGCTGATTTGGAAATTGAATTTGGAGCCAAAAGACCCCCTTTGCCAAAGATCGTGATTCCGGGAGCTACGGTGGACGAAACAGACTTCTGCTTGGACCAAGTAAGTACAAACTCCCTTGTCTTGCAATTCAATACTTCTTTTATAGCTTTTTAGTTGATTTTGGGAGTGGGCATCGACCTCAAAAAGGTCGGCCCTAGGCAAACGCGGGCTGTCCAGGGACAGCCCGCGGGTACCCGCGGGCAGAGCAAAGCTTGCCCACGGGTACCCGCGACTGTCGCCTCTACAGGCCACGGGTACCCCCCATGTAATGAAAAAACTAAATTTTAAAAAAGCATTGACCCTCCCTTTTGCTTTGTTGTGTTGGCAGGATGTATGTTCAGTGGAGGGAAAGGGAGCATGAGGCCACCAATGAGTTAGTGGCTGCAGATCCAAACGTTGTGGCCATGCTGACACATTGTGGTTTAGTGAAATTCTTTTTATGTCCGTTCATGCGTGCGCAACCAAGGCTACTGAATGACCTGGTTGATTAATGACACCCTGATGCAGAGGCGTTCATGCTAGAGGGGCAATCCTTGGTGCCCACCACCGAGGATATTTACTTTTTGACTGGCCTCTCGAGGAGAGGGGAACCAGTTAACATTCATACTTTTCCTGCGGGGCCAAGCAAAGTCTTGGAGCTTATATATGAGTACTGTGTGGCTGGGACCAATCATAGGACTTCCTTGGTACCCTTTAGTAGGATCACTAGCCTCACCCTACAGACTATTCTATCGCTTATTGGGCGGATTACCGACTCAACAGCCATGCATTAGGCTTCACGCGCACAGATGAATTGTGCGATTCAGTGCATGAATGCACACATTTTTGACTGGAGTACCACCTTGTTAGAGTGCATGAAGAGTCAGCTGACAGCATGCCAACATCGGACACATAGGAACTTCGGGTTTGGGACCATCCTGTGTTCGTTCTTCTTCGAGAGAGTTTCGTGTTTTAGTCCTCGACTGAAAGTACGAGGACATCTGGCCACTTTCCCTGCAGTATGCAGATGGTTGGCGTTACTGCTGCGACAGGGTGGTGGAAGGACCGTGGAGGCCTTCGACGACGAATTTTTTGCTTGGCTGTCACGACAGATCCCGGCTATTGAGGACTACCCATATGCGGGGATCGAATTTTCCAGAGATCCAGCGATACCAGTGCCTCTTGGTGAGGAGAGAGGGGAGATGGGTAAGTCTCCACCGTAGTTTTTATGTCTTTTTGATATATATATCATGTTTTTGTATACCAGATTTTTTGATGGGTGAATGTTTATTGCATGCAGATGTGAGACCCGTGCGACCTGTCGACTATGCACAGAACAAGCGTCACCCATGTCCAGAAGCCGCAACTGCCACCACTGGAGGAGCAACAGTAGCCGGGAACCTCCCAGCAGGAGAGGCCGAGAGAGTCTTGAGGCGGATTGAGAGGAACTTTACTGCGCTCACTCGCACAGTTCCCATGGAAGAGATAGAGGACCTGCCACCCTCCATGCAGACTCATGTTGTGGGGGAACCTTGGACATGGGTCCGATTGTTTAGGCGTTTAGCCCAGGCTGTACATGATTATAACAGGGCCCATAGGCCCTGAGCAGACTTTAGTCTTTTACATTCCACGAGCATTGATATGTATATATTTTTTGAGGGCATAAGCCCAGTGACTCGTTATTGTTCCCACTTTTGAGGCATTTGCGCCCATATATGTACTTTAGGATTTTTTTATCTCTTTTTGTGTCTTATGGATTATGTGTACAAAAATGTATTTACATGTTTATGTTCATGATCTTTTTGTATGTGAGCAAGATGCCAATCTAAAATGTGATTAGCTAGAGTATCTGTGATTTGATTTAGACTCCTAGGAACATGAAAATATGTAATATAATCAAAGTTGCATTCCAAGAGATGTACCCTAAGGAATCGTCGGTGTAACGTTGGGTAGTGAACCCGGTGTATTCTGTTTAGTTGTGACACAACCAGTTGAGCGTCTAGATAGACCCGGAGACGAGAGATACCTAATGACAAAGCGTCACGAAGCAACTCAATAACTGCACTATACTCAACAACATTATTTGTGGTGTTGCCTAAGCATATTCCTCCGGAAGATAACAACTGACCCTGTGGTGTAAAGATTACCCAAGCTGCGGAGGCAAGCCTCCGCATGTGTCGACTAGCACCATCTGCGTACCCAATGAACACCTCGGATTCACTTGACATCTGCCATATTAACAAAAGATAGCATCAATGACACGTCCATAACACTTTTTTCAAAAGAAATGTAAAAAAGTAATAGTACAAAGACTATACATATGTTACAAAAGTTACCCACAGTGACCGTTCTATGAGTAATACTTCTTGAGGTAGAGCCCATTTCTAGGCTCCGCCAAAGCATTCCCTTCAAAATCGACGAAACGATAAGCGTCCTTTTTTAAAACCTCCTTAATAATGAAGGGTCCGAACCTCATGGGTTTAAACTTTCCTGCCCCTAGGGGGTCCTTATCTTGGTTGTAGACCAGGACAAGATCGCCCTCAGAAAAAATCCGAGGACGAATGGACCTATCGTATTGACACTTGACCTTATGTTTATGAGCCTCGTTGGCCAGGGACTCTTCGCGACGCTGCTCATCAAGCTGCTCAAGGTGTACTAACCGCTCTTCAAGTGGAGAAGTGTCTGACAATAACTGTACTGTCAATTTCAGAGATGGGATTTGACATTCGATGGGCAAGGCTGCCTCCAGCCTGTAAACGAGTTGGAAAGGTGAGAAACCGGTTGCGGTCTTAACTGACGTTCGGTAAGCCCATAATGCCGAGTATAACATTAAATGCCAATTTGACTTGGCTGAGTTGATAGTTCGCTGTAGAATTCTCTTAAGAGTTTTGTTTACAACTTCCACCTGCCCATTGGTTGGGGGGTAGTAAGGTAATGAATGTTCTTTCCGTAACCCAAGATTTGACGTTAACTCGGTCATCATTTGATTCTGAAAGTGACTGCCATGGTCAGTGACAATCTCTCTCGGGACGCCAAACCTTGCTATAATCTGGTTGAATAAGAAGAGAGCTGCAGTCTCTCCGTCATCTTTAAATGTTGGCATAGCTTCAACCCACTTAGTGAAGTAGTCGACAACTACGATGATATAGCGGTTCCCCCTTACTGTCGGGGGAGTGCATGTAGTGTAATCAATCCCCCACTTAGTGAAGGGACCAACTGTGATGACATGAAACATAGGAGCTGGATGTGCCCTCATCTTCCATGAGAAGATTTGGCACGGATGACACTTCTTGACCAACTCCATACAATCTTTGATAAGTGTGGGCCAGAAGTAACTTGCTCGTAGAATATTTTGGGATGTTGCCAACCCAGATAAGTGACCACCACAAGCTCCTATATGACAATCATTGAGCACTATGACGGCCTCCTCATGAGTGATACATCGACGCAAGATGCAGTCTACACCTCTCCGACACAACGTATCATTGAGTATGAGATAATTCTTAGCCTGATGGCGTATCCTCCGACGCTCATCACGAGAAGCAGAGGTGGGGCACTTCAAAGTCTGGAGATAGATCAATATATCTTCGTACCAGGGGTCTGATGATTCAATCAAAAACATATCCCCCCGGATAGGCAATTCCTCAGGCACAACGTCACCTGACTCAACTGGAAGTTCGGAAATAAGTTCTGCGAAGACCATTGACTTCTTGGACTTTGCTAAAACGTAGTCTAAGTCAAATTCTTGGAGGATGACCATACATCTACTGATTTTTCTGCTGATAACTCGTCATGTCAACATGTACTAGAATGGATTCACGACAACAACGACGGTGGTCTTGCAAAACAGAACATAGTGACAGAACCGTTGAACAACATGAACTGCTGCCAACGCAAGTTTTTCTAGATGGGAATAATTAAGTTCCGGTCCTACGAGGCCTCGGCTCAGGTAATATATCACGTATTCTGAAAATGAATCATCTTCCTAAATTAAAACCATGCCTATAGTTGACTCAGCGGCAGCCAAATATAATAGGAAATCCTTGTTATAATTAGGTGGCCGTAGCAGACGCGCGGTTGTGAGGGCGTGTTTTAATGCGTCGAAAGAGCGTTGAGCGGCCTCGTCCCCCCAAAAAGGAACATATTTCTTCAGTAAACACATAAATCCCTTGGTGATTTCGGCATAGTTGGCGATGAAGCGTCGTAAGAAGTTTGCCTTACCTTGAAGACTTTGAAGTTGTAAGATTGTGCGTGGGGGGGCAACTGAGTTATTGCCTCCACCTTAAGAGGATCCACTATGATCCCTGTTGTTGATACTATGAAACCTAACAAATGTCTTGACGTGACGCAAAAACTTCACTTGTTGGGATTCAAGCGAATCCTGAAGTAGCGACATCGTTCAAATATTAGTCTGAGGTGCATTGGATGATCCTTTCGCTTGTGAGAGCGTGATGCTAAATCATCTAGATAGGCCTCGACTATATGCTTGAGGTCATGAAACGTAAAAGACATGGCCTACTGGAAAGTGGCTCCAACATTCTTGAGGCCAAAAGGCATCTTACGATAGGCGAATGTACCCCACGGAAAAATGAATGCCATTTTGTGTTGGTCCTCAGGTTTGATTTGAATTTGATTATAGCCCGAAAAACCATCCATGAATGAAAAGGCTTCACAACCGGCACATTCATCAATGATCTGGTCGATGAATGGGGTTGGATAATTATCTTTTGGACATGCCTTGTTCAAATCATGGAAATCGGTACATACACGAATCTTGCCTTGTTTTTTATCGACCGACACGGGGTTTGACACCCATTGAGTCGAATGAATAGGGTAAATGAACCCTGCCTTGAGCAATTTCTCGACCTCACTCTTGATGGTTGTTGCTTTCTTAGGATTAATTGGACAAAGTTTTTGTTGAACAAGCTTGGCATCAGGATACATTGTGATTTCATGTTCAACTATTTTCGGATCAATACCTGGCATTTCCTCATAAGACCAGGCAAAAATGTCGCGGAATTCTTTGAAAAGATCCGTGTAAATCTGGATCTCTTCGGGGGAGCAATCCGCTCCGACGAAGACATTCTCCATGACGCCAGGGTTTTGGGAGATGTTAATAGGTATGGTTTCAACGATAGTCTCCATATTTCCCTCAGCATAAATTTCCTGTGTAGCTAAGAGGTTAATAGGACACAACTGATCTCCCGGCATGGTGATAGTGAATTCTCCTACCTCGATTCGGTGCAACTCTGGGAGGAAGTATGACCTATGATGAAGATCGTCCCAAGGTTTGTACGGACTAGTCATTGCTTCGATTACTGCTTCATCGGAAGGCAAGACTAAGTCTAATGAATCGGTGGTAGCAAGAGAATCCTGAGCCCACATAGGCTCTGAAAGTGGATCCAACTCTTGTGCGGGATTCGAATCGGGAGTAACTGAAGCTTGCTGGACTAAAGAGTACGCTAATTCAGCAACCGACAGGGCATGGACATGCCGGAGTGCCCTGTCTCATCCATCGTGGCTGATGGGGAAGGAAGAATCCACGTATCCTCAAAGTAAGTCATGCGAAACGACGAAATGTGAAAAATCTCAGCCTTGTGGTGATTCGATACAAACTTGACATCATTATGAGGAGGTGGGTAGTCAAAGGTACCCATCAAGGATGGGTACAAACCAACTCCTACGTTAACAACACCGGGCTGAGGATTATCAATCATGGGAACAGTGGATGCCCCCAAAGCTGGGTCAGGTCTAGAGAAGGACATTGATCAATGGTCACTATCCGACCCTCGTGTGGAAACAACAAGAATCTGAAAACTGTAGCGACCACAACTTGCATTGCATAAGTCCAACTCCGACCTAACAAGAGGTTATAGTCGAGGGGAACATCGACTACCTCTACTTCAACGCACACGGTCTTCCCTCCTAACTATACAGGGAAATAAGGAACGATGACATGTGGTCGGAATGAATGACCGTCGAACGCAGTGAGGAGAGTAGGTGATGGAGGCAAAGCGATATGACCAATGGCCTTCCAACATGCTAACGACATAACGCAATTCAAAGCACCCTCGTTGACCACTGTGCGGAATATATTCCGTGTAAAATTTTTCGTGGGATGAGCCACTACTATCTGAAACGCGACGTGGTAAGGCATACGAGGTTTCAAGTCGGTCATATCTAACATGATGGTACCCGGGTTACAAGTCTCCGTAGAGCCTAAAGCAGTCAACAAGGATTTCCTCTGAGCAGGGAAGCTTTGGAGGACCTCCAAAGCGGACATGGCACAAGGGGTTTGTGATAAATCTTCCACCACAAAGTAATTCTGGGTGGCCCTTGCGTTTGGGTTGTGAGAAGCTTTTTTAAATGCACCCTTTGGGATGCATGTCATTGTTTCACCCAACGTCTTCTCGATCTGTAGAGGAAGAGATGGGATCTCAGCTTCTTTACCCTTCTCAGAGGTGCTTGGTTTACCATAGTCGTGTGCTCTAGTCGTTATTAAAGCATCACCCCTAACCATATATACATTCGTGGCTGAGGAACTGTTTGGAGGAGGGCAGGTTTCCTGGCTGCCCCCTTCGGCACTTGTAGAGGCTTGAGTTAAATTTTGCCCATGCTGAAAGGGATTAGTCAACACGGCTTGCTGTTGCTGTGTGACAAACTTCTGGGCCTTTGCAAGTTGAGGACATAGATGGGTCGGGTGGTCTTCTGCACACAAGTTGCACGGATACCTTGCCTTCCGCTTTTCCATAGTGCCCTCACCAACATTATCAGTGGGTTTTTTCTCCCCCTTACCCTTATTTCGTTGTTTTTTCTTCCCTTCAGGTTGCTGGGTGGCCTTTGGGTTAGTCGTCTGCACGGAGTGTACTTCCGATGTTTGGGTAGGAGGAGCAGCCAAAGTAGTAGTCTGGCTGGCTGCTGAGTGTTGTATAGATAACTGTTGCAATTGTTTTGTCAATTGATCAGCGGGCTTGGTTTGTGCCGAACCCACGATACCATCGGCATGTGGTCCGAATCTCTGTCTAGTTTTATCCAGTATCGATTGTGGTGCATCCGGCAGGATGTTGTATAATAAACCAGACTGAGAATAGATGAGCTCAAACTGTTGGGCCCTCATGATGGCATATTCTTCGGAGAAAAATCCTGAAGTTGCGACGTCTTTGGATAACTGAGGGACTAAAGAATTAAGGAACCACTCGAGTAGGAATGCTGGTGGAACTGGTACCTTAATGAGACTCTTTCGCCGTCTCCACTCTCAGATATGATCAGAGATATGGTCCGCTGTCGTCTGTTCGAAATTGGCAAGTAGCTCTGTGCCAACATCGTATCTCACAGGTAACTGGAAATGGTTAAGGAAGGCCATAGCCATTTCGCCAAAAGAAGAATATCTTGAGTGATCAAGCTCGATGTACCATTTCACGACACTCCCGATAAGAGTGCGTTGAAACAATCACAACTGGACGGAGTCATCTTTTAATGATTTAGATGAACACCAAAGGTGGAAGGTAGTCACGTGATCACCTGGATCTTCGTTAGGCTTGGCCTCGAACTTTGGAATGTCCAAAGGCAACTTCGTTGGCATAGGAGGCCAATGTGGATCGTGACAAATATGATCATTTAACAACCTTGTCAAATCTGGCAAGTGTAACGTCGCCATGAATGGTAGTTTGGGTTGCTGCTGATAGCCTGGGAAAAAGGGTCCTGGAGTTTGACTGGCACCAAGTTGCCAGGAAAAGTTTGGATGCTTTCCCAGATTCTGGTAGAAACCATGGCCCTGACCAGCGTAAGGGTTTTGCATCTGTGGAGACATCATTGGCTGATTCCCCATAAAGGACATAGGATGTTGGGAATTCATCGTGTTTGACGGACTTTGGGAAGGATTACCCCATGCCGGTCCTGATAGGAGAGGCATAGAAGTCTGTCCAGGGTTCCATTGATTGTGGAAATAATTACCCCATAACGACATTCTAGAGGAAGGAACAAATCCTTGTCCTGAGTTCCAAGGTCCTGCTATATGTGCCCCCGGCGTAGGAATAGTACCCTGCGCTGGAGTAGACTGTCCAAAGATGGGAGTTCCCCCAGATGGGAAAGCAGTGGATGTGAAAGTGTTGTTACCAAACGTCCCATTCCAAACAAACGGTGATGAACCTACCGGTAGAGTTTGTGCAGGTGTTCCTTGATTCTCGACTCCAAATGAACTCTTGTGTGCAGGCTGCCCGGCGGACTGCTGATGCAGACCACCAAGCGAAGGGGATGAAGGAGAGATATGACCTCCAGCGTAAGGAAAAGCATTAAAAGGGACAAGAATTCCCCCAAGTTGACCTTGCAGAGGAACATTAGAGCTCCTTGCCCCCAGACCCAAAGTCTGTAAAGAGGAGTAAGTGAGTGCAGGACTTGTACCTGAACTAGGCATACCGTATGAGAACGAAGGGCCTATCGCACTAGGTGTGACAGGAGGTATGGCCGCCGCGATAGATGGGGTTGGTCCACTATGCGACGTAGTTGCGGCTGAGACCGTAGTGGCTCGGACCGACAACGACAAGTTAGGAGATGCTTCTCCTGTGGTAGCAATGGTGGTGGGAATGGAAGAATTCCCAGAGGAAGTAACAGAGTTTGGTTCCATAACTATGTGAGGCACTGACAAGCGTTCGTAAAACTGGATGGGTACAATGACCAATGGCCAAGTATTAGTGGTTGGGGTTTCAACCGAGCCAAGATTGGCAATTTATTCCTTCGGGAGTTGTTCGGGCACAATGGTTTGTAACCCGATTGCTTCGAAAGACCCTTGTTGGTCTAGCTTCCGCCTCAATGGTGGCGGGGGTGGCTCCAGTATAACCGGCGGCAGGCCCAAGAGCCTTCGTGACCGGCGGAGCTCGGGATCCTCCACTATGTGAGAAGATCCAAGACACGCTAAGGTATTCTACATGATCAAACAGTAACACACACTAAAAAAGAAGCCCCTACGAGATAAGACAAGCAATCACTAACTATTTGGAAGAACAATTACAACAACCAACACTAGAGCAACTTACCGGTGCAAGTGCAACTCGAAAACGAAAGCACCCTCCGGGTATACTTTGCAAAGCGTGGCCCGATGTCTATCCTAGGTACCATGGTATACCCCACAGTCACCTGTGTATGTCCCTAAAAATATTGGCAACTAGTTTTCCAGCACACGAACAGTCACCAGGTGGGTACAGTCGATAATCAGGTAGACCACAATGAGCAGTGTATCAAGCCCGAAACCTGTCCAGGGTATTGAGAGAAAATGGTCTGGAAGACAAATGAGGACCTCGAACGGATTCGAGATCCACAAAGCTCTGTGGCAAATGGAAATGACAGAATCCCAAGAGAAATCCTCGATATGTGTTCTCCACTATGCTTGGTCTGGCTTTGGAGGGGTTATCTCCCCTACCTTTCCTCATGCGATCTCATGTTTATCCCCTGTGTTAGAGGGGGGTCCCGGATAACTTCCACATAACTGGACTTCTACACTCCCTATCACAGACTCCAATGTTTGGTTTTGAGTGGCCTTGGAGAGTTTCCTCTCCAACCTATTCCAAGGCCCTAGTCCTGAGCTAGTGTATGAACCCTACAAACAAAAGGTCTAATAGATTTTAAATTAGCGTTGCTTTTATGGGCTTTTTTACGTCACAAGGTATGAAAGTGAAATTGATGGTGTGTAAAGACTCAAAGCAAAAACAAATGAAAAATGCTGGAAACAAAACTTTTACTGAATGAAAAAATCAACAACTTTTCACAAAGAAATACTTCTTTTTCTTTTCAATTTTTCTAATATTTCATGCAGCAAACATAAAGGAATTTTCGCTCAACTATGAGCTACTTATGCTCTAAATGCACTGCCAAAACTTATGAACAAAAAGACTTCTCCCTAGCTATTGATGCAGAAACACAATTTTCAAGCAAAGAGGAAAAATAAAAGATTTTTTATTTATTTAAGTGCTGAATGAAACAACAGAGGGAAAATGCCGACAAGCACAAAACCAAGAAAACAAAACAAAATTCTGGCTTAAAGCGCAGATCGCAAAGAATCAGATAAAAGACACACAATGGTAATCAAGAAAGCACCGACTCTTACGCTTGTCTAAAAACCATGAAACACAATTTTTTTATTTTTTATTTTTTATCTTTTCTATCCAACATCAACTAAGAAAAAACATGCTAAGGATAAGAGGCCCTAACCTACTGACTGTGCAACCCTAGACTCAAACTCCTGAGAGGAACACTTCTCACCATAGGAGGGGATGACTGCCCCACCCTGATTGAAAAGCAACTTGTCAAACCCGCTACTGTCATTGAAACAACACGCGTGTAAACACGTGCTGAGCTATAACAGAGCGCGGGTACCCGCGGGCTGAACTGGAACAGGCCACATGTAGGTATAAAATCCAAGAAAAACTAAACACAGGCAACCCAGACCTGGAAGAGGCCTCTGGTATTGACAACCAGGTTCTCTTGAAGGCTTGGATTCTTCTTCCAACAGAAAAGAAAAATAATTCCAAAGGATAACAAAATGCAATAAAGCAAACTGAGACAAGACTATGAACCAGCAAGACTCAGACAGGATCCAGAAAGCCCCCTGAGAATGTATAATTCTGACAGGGAAGAGGAGGACTGCCTCTCAAGCTTTTTGACTCCTACACGCTACTGAAATCTCTACAGCTAGCATTCAAACGCGGGATGTAAGAGGTTAGGGCACGGGTTACACGCGTGCAGGCCTTCTGCAGGCCACGTGTACCTCCGTGTGTCCCGATAATTACCGTCAAGCAACAGTCAAGGAAAAACTGGTATGAAGAACCAGGTTCCCTGCTAGCTCTGACCTAACAGAAAACAAACAAACAAAGAAACAGAGAATCTAATCCTTTAAACTACCCAAAAACCTCAACTAAATCCAGAAACCCTAAGAGTATCGTCCCCAGTGGAGTTGCCAATTTTATTGTTGGGAAATAATACCCTATGGACTAGCAAACTAGGGTCTGATTTGCATGCAGATTTTGACCTTAAAGAAATGACCTTTTAACCTACCACCCACAACTTGAACCCCTGTTTCAAGACACATGCATAGAAAGGACCTACTAACCTTTTTTACTGATGTTTCGTGTAGATCCTTCGTTGCGCTTTGCCCACTTCCTTGCGCTACTCCTTCCAAAGTTAACCTGCAATCAAGACAAAACACTACGCATGCAAGCTATTTTTCTACTTGAGGGTTAGACATTAAGCATAAATTACACAAATCATAGATAACTCATGCATTGGGACGGGAAAAGTATTCTTTTATTATTTTCAAAATGAATCAACTTACAATCAAAGTCAAGACCGACCACTGCTCCTTGATCCTGATCCTGGGCTCCTCCTCTTCTCTGTCCTCCAACTGCTTTGCGTTAATTCTCCTTAGGCTTGAGGAAAGGCTAAAGGGTTGGGACAAATGGATTTGGCAAATGGGCAGAGTTTCTTTGCTATATTTTTCCTCCTCCAAATAGCACCCCTACCCCTTCTTTTATAGGCTAGAAGGAGCTAGGGTTTTGGACGAACTCTCGGCCATGCATGGCTGGGAGTTTCAGTTAACTGACCCATAGATTTTTGTCCCGTCGACAACTTTCCTGTTTTTGTGCTTTGTTAGGTAAACACGGGCTATAGTAGGCCTGCCAACGTTCCAACGCGTGCAGTAGTAGACCGGCCAGCATTCCAACGCGTGCAGTAGTGGGTTAGGGCGCGTGTACCTTCACCCAAGAGGATTTTCAAAGAGGTTTTTCAGCAGATGTTTTGGCAATGAAGGGATATGAGTTGGCCTTATGCCAGGTAAGCATGTGTGGTGCAATTTAGGGTTATAACACTCATGCATCTTCAAATGCCCCTTTTCCACTTCACTTAAGCATATATGATGTCCCCAAATTACTTCATCCAATGCAATAAAATGATGGATGTGAATATCACTAAGTAAAACATGTATATGGGATTATAAGCTGGCCCGATAATCCAAAGAATTTACAAGTGAAAACTACTGCCCCTATTGTTCCTCCAATTAAATCCTTTATTTAGAGCCCTCCTATCATTGAAATTAAATCTTCTCGTCTTGAATTGTCACCCGATGAAAAGAAATAAAAGAAACCTTTATATAATATTCACATCATTGTATCATCTTAGTCTACTTCAACCCATGGAAAATAATATAATAAGAAGACATGGGAAGAAGGAAAAAGGGAAATTTCATTTCTGGATATGCATCTAGAATTGCTTTAGTGAATAATTTTTATAATCTACGGTTTCCCATGATATCTTTTCTATATTTTATATATGGTTTTATGATATATTTTTGAAATGATGAATGGGGAGTCATGATGGGAATGTGTAAATGCACAAGTTGCATTTCCTAAGCAAGTCTAGTGGGACTCCAACCTACCTTAAATAAAAGTATTATACATAATATTGTGCCCTTTTATTAATGATTTAATTGACTTATAATTAAATCTTTTGTTCTTGTAAAATAAATATTAATTAAAATGAAAATAATTAAATTGAATAATTGTTGAAGAATGATGCAAAAGGAAAGGATGACATCATTGAAGGAATCATTCTTATCAATTGAGGAAAGGATGACATCATTGAAGGACTCATTCTTATCAATTGAGAGGGATTTTATTTAAAAGTGACAAAGACAGGTGAAGTGATTAAGATCATGTGGTCTTCTCTTTAAGAATTAAATTATGTGTTGCTCATCACATGAGGTGGTTCAAGTTTGACTGTAGGATTTCATTTTTTTTTTATGGCACTCAATTTCCTTTGTATGAGTATATTTACATCTAAAGCTTCCAAAGGCTTATCTGGTACAAATTTTCACAGATTTGTAAAGACATTTAGTTCAAACTCATGGTTGGCTATATACATATATAAAATGATATTGCAATTGTTTTCTCATTCTTGGTTGTTACTTCTCTATGATTAAAATGACCTTTATTGGTTGTGTTTTCTTAATACTTCATTTTTTATTATTGTGATTATAATTTTTTAGTTTTTTGAAGAATTTATGTACACATTCTCTACATTTTTTTTTTCGCTGCAATAATTTTTTTTTATAATTTTTTTATGTTTAGGTATAAACAAAGAATACATTTTTTAAAGTGATAAAACAAATTTCTCACAAGTCAAGGTTCTTTATTTTGAACTTTAATTTTCTTTCTTAGGATTTAAATATAGGGTCATAATCCCACTTACCTTGCTTATCTTAATGAGGTCTGAAGTGATTTTGGAGAAACATTATAGTTTATCACTCAACATTGAGTTTGTTCTTCCTCCACATAATATAAAAAACCCTAGGTTAGGTAGGAGTCCTACGAGAGGATATCGTATGACAATTTTGGGCCATAATTTATTAAATTATCTATGGAATGAAGAGTATATGGTAATATGAAAATTATTGTGTTTCATTAGTGTATGTTTGGCATGGGAATGAATGAAAAACATTATCGATGTTAAAGGTGATAAAGAGAATATATGCTATAAGAATCATCTCGTGACATATATACAATATGTTTATATGTGTTATGGTTGCTTGGATTAAAAGAGTTGGTAGACCCAACAACTTTTCACGATGTGAAATTTAATGCATGGGATGTGAGCCTCCTATAATTAAGGTGACAAAGCAACATTAGTAAGTATGGTGGTACACCCAACTCATAGCGCTAGCTTGCAAAATGTTAGGGTTTGGAAATTTTGAGCTAGTTGGACCTTGCAAACCCTTTTTCTCGTGAAGAAATTGATTCAACTTGAACCATAACATAATCATTACTATATAAATTTGGGTCATCTTAAGCATAACGTTTAGGGAATTTTTGAGCTACATAGACAAGGTATCTACAAGATTTGTTGGTGTAGATCGAGAGTTTAGTGCCATAACTAATTTTTATTGATAAATGATTTATATAAATTTAGTTTGAGATATTTTTTTATTCTAGCCTTCGTCGCCTTCCATTTTTTAGTCAATAATGAGAACAGTTGAATATTTGTGGTCAACTTGGTCGTTTCTCTTAGCATTACTGATGCAGGAGCGTCCTTCGGCTTGGGCAATCCGCATCACCCAAAAATATTTCCATTCTACAAATAGGAAATAAGTCGAATAAGGACTGTGTTAGTGGTCCATTTTATTTTGTCAGTTTGTTGTAAATTTGAACTGTTGATTACTCCTACGGATACTCTTGCTATGCTGAAACTGGAGTTGAAACTCGTGTTGAAACTTGTGTTGAACTCGTGCTGAAACTTGTGCTGAAACTGCCACGTATAGAGAAATTTTACAAGTGTCATGCTGAAACTCGTGCTGAAACACACACGCATAATGAAATTTTACAAGTGCCAGAATATTTCTTTATTTGGAACACTGTGGTCATATGCATTTGATTTTTCCACGCTATTATGCATTCATGATGAGTCACAACTACCGTTAAAAAAAAAAGAAAAAGGAACTCACGGCTAAAGGACAAAACGTGACCTAAGGCCAAAAGGAAGTTGAAGCAATTCGGAAGACAGAGAGACGGTTTGGGTAAAAGCTCATTCTTGGAGGGAAGGCAAATCAATTCAGAGCCAACTAGGAGTTTTAAAAAGAAATGGAGCACAATTTTGAAGGGGTTGGTGAACCACGAAGCAAGGAAATCGTAAAAGGTGGACTGGAGAGAAAGATTCCAGATTGGGTGAGCACACATGAAGGGAAAAACATAATCTCAGTCCATACACGCAGACCATTACCCTCTAGATGATTTCATAGTTATTTTTAGCCATGCAAGAAACAATTCATGGCAGTCTATTTAGCCCATGCTCGATGTAATATATAAATCTATTCTTTGCATTGAATTAATAAACAAATGGTATTGAAATTTGTGGGTTTTCTATTATTTTAGTTTCCAGTGGATTGCTCATTATTTGGTAAAAATATTTTTGTTTTGTTTTTCTTCTATGTATTTTGTAGTAGGGTGTGTGTGTTGTAATTGTGTTTGTGTTGCATCCCAATTACCTTTTCATTATGTGGTATCAAAGCTCGGTTCTTCTCTGGGATTAGCATCTAATCTATTTCTATGATATAGGGTGCATAATACATGTTCGTGGTGGTTGCTCAACAAGAGTGCCAGAAGTCAAGTTGGGTTACAAAACCATGTGAGGTATGTGGATGTTGGTGAGACACCTACAACTTGGAGGAATGTTTCCATGAAGGAGAGGATCAGGAAGGGGAGCTTCAGGAAATCGAGAACTAGAAAAATTGAGAAGAAGAATAGAGGAATTTGAAAATTGTAGGAATGGAGATGATGAAGTATACTCAGAGTCAGAAGAAGAAATCTAAGATGAACATGATGGTGATGAAAGAGACCCAACAACTAGAATGATTTCATATTTGAGTAACAGGGGTAGTGCAAAGGTTGAGGTTTCATGTTATGATGGTAGTTTGAGAGCTGATGTTCTCATTGACTAGATTGGAGAACTTGAAAGATACTTCGAGTATGAAAATGTTCAGGATCCAAATCGAGTAATATTTATTGTTACTAAATTGAAAGGCCATGCAACAAATTACAAGTACAAGTACAAGTACAAGTTCATCACAAGTACACGTAAAGATATAGTGTTGAGAAAAAGATTGAGTAAGGATGGGATGCCTATTTTAGCCATGATTAAGAACCCAAATAGAAAAATAGGATAATTAAATTTGGAATAAAAAGACTTTAAATTCTAATGGAGACTATAAAAAGAGATTGAGGCCTCTCTCCCAAATATTTTTACATTAAAAAACATTGTGTTCCATCATAACTAAGGATGGAGCACTTCATAAAGGACAACAAGCTTTAAAATCTGCAATAGTTAATTACTTCAAACCCTTCTCTAAACATAATCCCTCCGCGAATCTGGAGAGCTCAACTACGGTGGCTAGCCTCTTCACTCAGGACACAATATCGGAAGAAGATTCTCTATTAATAGATAGCCCGTGCACACTTCAAGAGATTTCAGTTGCTCTCAAATCCTTCTCCAAGGACAAGAGTCCAGGGTCAGATGGCTGGACGATAGAATTTTACTTGCACTTTTTCGATCTAGTTGGCCCAGATCTTCTGGATCTAGTGGAGGACAACAGACTTCATGGAAAGATGATTGGTGCAATCAAATTGACTTTCCTCACACTTATACCCAAAGAAAACACTCCCTCTTCCTTTGGCGACTATAGGCCTATTTCCCTATGCAATCTTTGTTATAAATTCATTTCCAAAATTATAACCACCAGGATCAAGCCCTTTCTCTCTCGTATCCTTTCAAAAGAATAGTTGGGGTTTTTAAAAGGCTACCATATACTAGACGCTATTGGCACTGCCTAGTGTTAGGATATTTAGACACTTAAGAGTTAGTAAGATCTACTTGGTCTATTGTGTCTTTAGGTAAAACTGTGTTTTCTAGTGTGTTTCTTTAGTATGCATTAGTATGCATTTGTAGTTAGGAAATCCAATGGTCGCGATATGTTCCCAACATAGAGTGATCCGACGGTTCATACTCTCGTCGATCTTAACAACCATTGATCCGTGGATTAACACCTAATTGGTCCATGATCTCTATTTAAAGATAATGGAGGGTCATTTTCTGATCTAGATGGATATAGGTGGCCACCCACCTTTTCCAACTAGCTCAAAACAATTTTCTGGCAATTTTGGCAATTTACTAGTTTTAGCAGTTTTAATTTCCGGGGCCATTTTGAGGGCATAAATGAAGGTTTTTCGGGATGGAGCTTCTCAATGATAACCAAAGGAATGATTGAGCCCCCAAAATGAATCTCCTCAAAAATACCTTTCCAATGGGCTATCACATGCCTAAAAGGGGGATCGTATGCAAAAGTTACGACCCCAGGAAGTTGATGTACTAACTTACCCAAATGGGGCCCACATGACTTTTGGCACTTCATCTCCTAGGGTTAGGTTTTTTGGATGTCTACGGTTTTGGAATTCTTGTTTATTGTAAAAATGCCTTCAGACCCTCATTGTAATCTTCTTCTTGAGAATGTGTGCAACCATCACATCTCTTCTCAGAGATAAGCCGCCACCATTCCAACAAGCTTGTTTCCGCTGCATTTTATAGTTTCAACCTATTTTGTTATTGAATATAAAAAAAGTTTTACTGTATCTCTGTTATTTTGTGTTAAGAACCTATTAATAATACGTATTCATTTCATTCTGCTCATAAAATCTGGATCAGTGGTATGAAAGTGGTCTTCTCCTTGTTGTCTTAATGCATGTCCCCAACGAGGTCGGAGTACAAAGAGTTGGGTCTCGAGATTGTTTCTCTTGAGGACAAAATATCTTTCATGCCCAAGAGACCTCTCATGGTAGGAGAAAAGAAGGATGATGGGACAAGAGATCCTTTCAAACTTTTGATTGAGGAATCCCTCACACAACATAGGAACGAGATGATGGATAGTTTCACGCAAATTCTTCAGCGACTACCAATAGGCGACGCATCTTCTTCGAATGGAGGTGCCACCCCCTTCAAGGTACAAATAAAATTCAATATTCCTATATTTGAAGTTTAGATAGATGCAGATGCTGTAGACAAGTGGTTGAATCTACTAGAAGGGTATTTTTCTGTCCATAACTTTTCGAATAGAGAAAAGATTACTTTTGCGCTCCTCAAATCCATTCCCTATGTCAAAGATTGGTGGGAAACTTTATGTGCGCAAAAAAAAACAAAGGAGACCTCATTATTTTCAGTCATGACCACCCAGGAATCCTTCAGGGATGCTATTAAGGAACAATACTACCCTGTAAGAATTTATGATGACCTGTATACCAAATGGACCACACTGTGGCAAGAAAGAGACCAGGCAATGCCAGATTTCACAAATATCTTCCATACCTTGTGCACCAAGCTGGGTATCAAAGATTCTGAGCGACATCTGGTGCTCAAGTATTGCGGTGCTCTGCATAGATACATCCAGACCAAAATGGAATTTCTGGACATCTCATCCTTGGGCGCAACCTACCGATATGCCGTCAAAATCGAGTAGAAGCTCAAACAAAAGACGTGAAAATTTGGGCCTGGGAACCCCTCACAATAAAATCCAGGAAAGGGTAGCCCCAACCCACATAACAAAGGATAGAGTAAATATGGAAATTATCGGGACAACCAGTCCAAGCCACAAGGAAAGAAGGACATCGGAAAGAAAAAGAAAGATACCGGGAAGTGGTGCGACTTCCATAAGAGCCCTTGGCATAACACTACTGACTGCTGCTCAAAGTAGTCGCTGGTGGCTGAGGTGAAAGCCTCTGAATTAGATGTAGATTCTAACTTTGAGCCAAAACCAGAAAGGGGAAGACGGATCATTGACGCGGAACCCCGTGCCACCGTTGCTACCACCAAGCTCCATCCTGGTGAACCAGACGAGCCAAAAGAAGGAGAGCACCTCTTCCATTCAAAGATGTGGGAAAAAGGAACCCCGCTGCACTTCATCGTTGATAGTGGTAGTCAGAAGAACCTCATCTCAGTAGAGGTTGTCAAGCGGCTGGCCCTACCAATAACACCGCACCCACAATCCTACACCATTGGATGGCTCTGCCAAGGAGGCGATCTCCGCGTCAGCCAACAGTGCCGAATTTCATATGACATCAAGCCCTTCAAAGATGAGGTATTGTGTGATGTTGCGCCTCTCAAAGTTTTTGATGTTATTTTGGGCCAACCTTATTTATGGAAACGCCATGCTGTATATGAGTCTAGGCCTCGTAGTGTTATTATTACTTTGAACAGGAAATTGTACAGGATACCCGAGGCAGTCCCACCTAGTGCTATTTCCTTGATCTCTGCTAAGCAATGCAGGAAGGTCATCTCTCTGACGGGGAAGTTTGTCTTCTTTGTGATGCACTCTCAGAATAAGTGAAATATCACAACCACATCTAGGGTCTCTGCGGATGACCTCTCCACACAGTAGAAGCAAGTAGATAAGGTCGTGGAAGAATACTCAGATATCTTCTCCTCACCTACAGGGGTACCTCTGTACTACCAGGTCAAGTACCCCATCGATCTGACCCCCGACGCACTGCTGCCCAATGGGCCAGTCTATCGCCACTCTTTATTAGAGAATGAGGAGATCAAGCGACAGATCCAAGAACTGCTCCACAAGGGACACATCCGTCCCAACTCATCACCTTGCAGGAGCCCAATCGTGCTGGTACAGAAGAAAGATGGAACTTGGCGACTCTATATTGATTACCGGGCTCTGAATAAAATCATAGTCAGAAACCGGTACCCGATTCCCCGAATCGACGACCTCCTTGATCAACTCACGGGGGCCAAATACTTCAGTAAGATTGATCTGAAGTTTGGCTACCACCATGTCCCAATAGAACTGACAGATGTATGGAAGACCACCTTCAAGTCAAAGGAAGGCATTTTTGAATGGTTGGTCATGCTCTTTGGTTTGACAAATGCTCCAACCACTTTCATGAGGATGATGGACGATATCCCGGTGACCATTCACCAATAATTTTGTAGTGGTGTATGTGGATGAAATTCTAATTTACATCAAGACTTGGGCCGAACACTTGTAGCATATTCAACAGGTTCTTCACACCCTACGACAGCACAAGCTATACGCCAACTTGGAAAAATGCTCCTTCGTCATGGAAAGGGTCCATTACCTAGGCTAAATCATTGATCAACATGGCGTACATGTGGATCCAGCCAAGATCCAAGTCATCCATGACTGGCCAACCCCAACAACACTCATAGAGCTTTAGAGATTCTTGGGCCTTGCCAATTTCTACCGCAGGTTCGTGTTGGGATTCTCCCATATTGCATGGGCCCTCAATGAAATAAACATGGGTGGTGGTAAGGAAAAAATTGCGTGGGGTAGGTCCCAGCAATAAGCATTCGATGATTTGAAGAAGTGCTTGTGCTCAGCCCCAGTACTTTCACTACCAGACCTGTAGCATCCCTTTGAGATTGAGACAGATGCTTCATACTATGCCATGGGCACCGTTCTCAGTTAGCACAGCCACCTCGTGGAATATCATAGTGAGACACTGTCAGATACTATCCGTAAGTACCCTACTTATGACAAAGAAATGTACTCCATTTGCAAGCCTGCCACCAGTGGAGACATTACATTCTTGGGAAGGAGACAATCATCCACACTGATCATAAGACACTGCAGTTCATGTAGACACAAGAAAAATTGTAGAATGATCGCCATCAAAAGTGGTCCACATACTTGCAACAATTCCACCTCAACATCAAGTATAAAACATGAAGCACCAATTGCGTCGTTGATTTCCTCAACAGACCTCTAGTCACAAAACTCACCACGATGCTAGACTCTTGCGGCCATGAGACATATGGATGGCCTCAACTCTATGAGATAGACCCTGAATTCTCCACCACCTACCAAATGTTGGTTGCACACACAGTTGTCGATAATTTCCATCTTCAGGATGGGTTGTTGTGTCGTTTAGGCCATATTTGTGTTCCATCAAGTGAGCGAGCGAAGCTGATCTAGGAAGCTCACTACATTCGGGTGGTGGGACACTTCGAGGTTGAAAAGACAATGGTGATGCTACAGAAACATTTCTATTGGCCGAAACTTCGACAAGAGGTCAGCAAGTATATCAGGTCCTGCACTGCCTACGCTATTGCCAAACCGACCACTAAGAAACAGGGCCTATACATCCCTCTTCCTACTCTTGACAGGCCATGGGAATCCATCTCAATGGACTACATGTCGGGCCTCCCATCCACCAAGTGGGGAAATGACTGTGTTTTTTGGGTTGTTGATCGCTTTTCTAAGATGGCGATTCTAGTTGCCTGCAAGAAGAGCATCACAACAGAGGCCACTGCCAAGCTCTTCTTTGAACGAGTCTGGGTACATTTTGGAATCACACAAACCATTGTCTCAGATCAGGATAGTCAATTTCTCAGCACATTATGGTTGAGCCTCTGGTCGCTGCTGGACATGAAGCTCACCAAATCCACGACCTTCCACCCCCAGACAGATGGCCAAACTAAGGTTGTAAATTGAATGATTGTGCATATCCTTCGCATGTATAATTCAAAGCACCCTCTGTAATGTCCCCAAAGTCGAGCCGTATTTTAAATCATGTCTGTGAAGTATAAAGCTTGCATTATGAATTGTAATTATGTTTTATAGGCTGGTGAGACAAGTTATATAAGCTGGTGGGCTTATGTGTTATTAGGCCAGAGAGCCTAAGTGTTAAGGCCGAGAGCCTGCTTTTGTATATGTAGTCATGCAGAAAATTAATAAAAATATAAACACTGTTGCGTGCAGATTGACAACGAAGAAAGAGTGATGGGGGACTAAGCTTCCACAGAATGGGTAAGGGAGAGGGGGCTGAGAGGTAGGAAGAGGGGCTAAGCTTGAGAGCTTAAGTTCTTAAGAATAATATTTTATTATTATTCTAAAACCATGTGAAATTTATGTTTTATCCTAAGTCCTCTGAAGGATAGGTGACTCCAAGGGGGAGGAGTGTGCATCATGGATGACATGTGTCAGCCCAAGCACATGCAATTTAACCAAGGAAATGAACAATGTTGAGGGTTCGACCTCCCATTCTCCATCCTCCATCTGAACTCGCGGGTGTCCATGATCGACCTCTGTTTCGGTGTTTGTTCTAGGGAATCCTTACCTGAATCGTTAAGTCTCTGCGTGGGATCTCTATACACCCTCACGCATCCCCGAAACCTAAGCTGTGAGTCTGTCCTGTATTTTTGGTTGGGGAAAACCGAATGTCCCATAATTGTGGAGCCTTGTTATGCTGTAGCATCTGTCTGTCACCAGTTTTGGGAAGCCCGTGTCTGTGTTTCCAGTGGACTATTGTGGTCACACAGTGATTGAATGCGTGTGGATTGGGGACCATTGTATGTTCATGTGGAGCCTCGTGGTTTCCCATCTGTGTTGGAAATCGAGTTGAAGGAACTAGGTTGTCTGGCCTGTGTGTAACACTCTTTCTAGGTGAAGGAGTTTGTTGGGAAGTGGTATTCTTCCAAAGAGAGTCCAACACCAACTACGGAGCTCTAAGACTTCCTGATCCAACCTGTTGCTGAGACCCAGAGAGGGAGGTGAAGCACTAATGCACTGTGCTTGTGAAGGTGTATACTCCCGGGTGAAACATGCATGTGGGGAATGAGAGTCCATGAGTAGTGGGCGTAAGAAGGCATCCTGGGAAGAATCCTTCTGGTTATTCTGTGCAGTTTTCCTTGTAACCTCAGCCTAGACTAGGATTCCTTGCCTTGGGTGGAGCTTAGTCCCAGCTCGGTGGTGACCCACTACTGAGCATGATGAGTAGCGTGGTCTAAGGCTGGGAGGTTCGTGGAAGGCCTACACGTGGTTGGTGGAATTACCATGGTTTCAAAGATAAGTATCAGCTTATGCTTAATATTACGTTTTGCATGCCTATGATGCTTATATGTATCATGTATTCTATTATGCATATGAATTATTGTTAATGTCAGGGATTATTTATGTTAGTAGTAATCTTGTGCTTACTCTGAGTTAAATGTGTTTAATATGACTTAAATGCATGTTATTAATTATGTATGAGAATGATGTTGTTACGCACAGTAGCGTTTGCCCGACCAGTGGGATGACGACCCGGGGACATTACAATATGGTATTAGAGCATAGTTTGAACGCTGAGCCTGGATGGTCTGGATACGTGGTCTTTGAACCGAGGTTTTGAGAAGAAATTGTGTCTGGAGGACTAATTTCAAACCTCATAATGTTTTTGAGTGTCAACAGACTACTTGACCATGTTACAAAGCTTAGGAGGTGTAGTGGTATTATAAAACTATAGCCGGTGTGGTATATGGCCACAAGGAGAGAGAGAACTCCACACCAGAAGTGTTGGGGCCATAACATATGTTTCGGAGGAAAGGAGAACCCTCACGACCGTCAGATATGGAGAATGTGCATAAGGCTTAAAACCATTTGGAGTTGCAAAGGAGTGTGGATATCACGATATGTGAAGTCTCAATTTCATCAAGACCTTCGATTGAGAGGGACGCGTGGAGAGCGATCAACCTTTCGTTGACTTGTGACTTGAAAAGGTCAAAAGGAAAGTTCGTGAGAATTCACGAAACATGAATTCGTGATTAGATCTCAACCATTGATCAAGGAGATATTTGGACCGTTAAGTGTCCAGGAAGAATTTTGGAATTTCGGGAGTTCGACTGTCGGGAGAAGTGGGATGTGCTGATGCACAAAATCCCAAAGCTCGAAATCACAAAATCCTGAAGAGCCGAAGTAGTGGGTCGAGTTGACCTCACTTTGATGGATGTGGATCCATGGGATCTGTGCGACGTGCAAGTCAGCCCCGAAGGAAAAGTATATGCAGTAGGCCCAGACGACGTCACCTGAGGTAATGTGGACCTTCTTAAGTACACTGCATGTCACCACTATGGTCGGAAGTTCAGAATTCGGGAATTGGAAAGGGAAGCGAGTGTGGGAGCCTACAAGTCTGAAACCCCAAAACTCCAAGTCCCAAAATCCTAAAATAATTGATGACGAAAATACCACAGTGGATTTTAGCCTTTGGAGGATGAATAAACGTGGACCGTTGATCCACCCGATTTCGTGAATTTAGTAATCGGAACTCCGGGAGATAGTTGTGTGTGCCTTAAACTCTTCAAAGGCTGAAGGCCCGAGTAGCACCCAGTAGTCTAGCACTTGGTCACAAACCTTGGTCACATGGGTAGGGACTAAGAAAGAGGGGGCTATCATTCAAAAGTTATACAACTGAGTAGAGCTCGAAAAATTCATGAAATCAAAACATTTTCTTAAATTAGATTGTTTATGAATGATGAAGAAATTGTCAAGAAATGAAGGCCCGACAAATTCTAGTCGTCTGCGCATTGTATTGCAGAAGGTTGATGAGTGATAGAACTGATTTGAATTGCCACAAAGTGAAAAGAAATGGAAGAGACACATAATTCTTCCAGTTCAGAAAACGAAGCTCAAAAGAGATAGCGTATAACTTTTTTATGTAGAGTATGCATATCAAGCGCAAGGAGTGCTTATAGAGGGAACTTGTTTTAAGTTCGAAAAACTCCAGGAGACGAACGTAGAGGGTGCCAGGAGGTCACCAGAAAGTATTTTGGAAAAAACAGAAGGGTCGAGTCCATTTGAGACTGAGTAAGTTAAAAGCTCAGGGAGAAATAGTGCAAGTTCACACGCAGAGCGCAAGTGTGCGGCAAGGCAAAGTTAAAAATTCATTAACCGAAGCTCGGGAGGGAAAACACAATCGAAGCCTTCGAAATATTCGAAATCCTTCAAGTTAGGGAGGAAGTGATCCGGATTTTATGAGCAGAACAAAATGAATACAGATTATTAATAGGTGCTTAACACAAAAATAACAGAGATACAATAAAACTGGTTTTCTATTAAATAACGAAATAAGCTGAAACTGTAAAAATGCAGCGGAAACAAGCTTGCTGGAATGGTGGCGGCTTATCTCTGAGAAGAGATGTGACGACAGCGTGCATTCGCAAGAAGATCATTACAATGAGGCTCAGAAGGCCTTTTTACAATAGACAGGAATGCCAAAAGTCCTCGACATCCAAAAACCTAACCCTAGGAGATGAAGCACCAAAAGTCATGTGGGCCCCGTTTGGGTAAGTTGGTGCATCAACTTCCCGGGGTCGTAACTTTTGCATACGATCTCCGTTTTAGGAATATGATAGCTCGTTGGAAAGATCTATCCGAGAACTACAAATTTTATCTGGAGAAAATTTGCGGAACTATAGGAACATTACAAATTATAGGCACTATAGGCACATTACAAATTATAGGCACATTACAAATGAGATCTGTGTTTTTGATTTGCAGACTCAGGTTCCCGAAGGCAAGAGTAGCAAAGAGAATACACACAGCTCGACACAATACTTAGACTACTAGACTCTCTCTTAGAAATCTTCAAACTCCGGATCCCTAAATGAGAGGGGAGGCCTCTTATTTATACAAATTCTAGCAAGTTCCCGGTAGGAGGACACGGGCAACTGCCGGTCATAAACCTTATCCGGAGAGCCTAGATGGGGCAGCTGGTGGACTCCAGCTATTATCTCGTCCCTTAAAGGCTAGGCCATATGGGGACCCATCATCAACTTTTACGGATGACCGAAAGCAAAGATTCTACTTTAGTCTATGTCATGACTAAAAGTAATTATTCTGTTACACAGTGGAGCTTACGGAGCCCACGAACCGTCGGAACACCACTGTCGGTCCGATAGACTTGAAAATACAAACAAACCATAAAAGCAGACAAACTTTTATTCTTTACAAGGACACAAGGGTCCATCATGCTTCCATTCTATTAACAATATTATGTTCACCAACAGAATCAAAAGAGGCATCACTGTCATAGAAGTGACTTGAAGGAGGTGAGCTGTGGTCATCAGAAAATGGCGGCATGCTGCTAAAAGATTCGAAGAAAGGGGACCCAACCATCACTGGCATCAGCTGATCTTGTGGCACGCATGTTCTCCCAAAATAATCACTGTATACTTTATAATATGACTCTGAACTGGAAACAACAACTTCTTTAAGGGTACTGGTTACATGTGTCAGGCTGAATACGAACCAAGCATCATGTTGTCCTGCTTCACAGATTTCTGCATGAAACCACATCTTAAAATCCAATTGATCAGTTTGGTTAAAGAAATCGAGATCTCTGGGGCAATATTGCCACATAAGTAAATAAAACCATCATGACCATTCATAATGATAATCTCTGAATGTATCACACTCAAGAGTGATCCAGATGCAGCCATCATACTTGATTTGTTGCATAATCATACAGTAATCCAGATAGGTCAAATAGGGAGTATAGAGACAAATATACACTTGTCCTAGCATTGGACCACCAGTCATAATTCCTCTGAATAAATATCTATGGATCCTGAAGTAATCACCATTTGAGGACATAAAATGGTTATTGCAGAACCATCTTTTAAGAATCTCAAAGCAGGCTGGACTATTCTTAATATACATTATTAAGCAGTCTGTACAGAAACAATATGTACAATGATCACACAGCAAGACCCATTTAAATCCTGGTGGAGCTTCTCTCCTGATGGCAGCTATGGAGGAGGATGCCATTCTATTCGTTTATTTGGAGAGGCTTCTCTGGTTAAAAGATCTGCTAAACAGTTTTCTTTTCCTGGCTTGTATTCAATATTAAAATCAAATCCTTCAAGCCATAAGCTCCATCTGAGAACTATGTTATTTCCCTGTTCAAGCAATCTTTGATTAGACAACATCCCTTTCATGTGTTTAAGATCTGTCCTAACAATAAAATGAACAGGCTTTAAAAACATTCTGTATTTCTTTATGCCTTTCTTTACTGCTAAGATTTCTTTGTGGGATGAAGGGTATTTTTCTTCAGTTTCACTGAAGCATCCTAAAGTATACATGCATACTTCTTCTAGACTAGGTTCATTCTTCTGCAAAAGTACTGCAGCCCAAGTATCTGCAGATGCATCTGTTTCAACTATGAGCTTCATTGTCATGTCAGGAAGATAGAGACTAGGGAGGTGTTGGACCTTTTGTTTTATTATCTGGACAGCTTGAGTCATTTTATGGTTCCATGGATATTTCTTACTAAGTCTCTGCTGTAAGATTTTTACATCTTTGGCTTGCTGTTCATAGAACTGTCGTATATAATTGAGACATCCAAGGAATCTTTGTAATTGTTTTATATCCAGAATTTGATCAGGAAACTCTGTTAACCTTTTTAGGATGTGATCCTGTAGTTCAATCTTCCCTTGAGAAAGGATCAAACCAAGCTACTCAATTTTTGTTTGCATCCAACAGAGTTTAGACTTACTCAAAACTAAACCATGCTTAAACAAAAGCTCATAAACAATTTCTAAATGTTGTACATGCTGTTTAGTATCTACTGAACACACCAGTAAATAATCAATATATACAACTGTGAAAGGAAGGTGCCTAAAGATATCATCCATGCGCTTTTGGAATTCTGAAGGCGCATTCTTTAAACCAAATGGCATTACCCGCCATTGATACTGTCCTTGAGGCACAACAAAACCTGTTTTGTATC
>ML786068.1:184769-198434 GCA_009831015.1 Picea engelmannii | reverse complement strand
GGAGAATGTGTCAACACATTGGCCAGAATTCCAACTTATGGATGGTGAGATACATGACTGAGATAAAGAGTATTATGTAATTCAATGCAGGGTGCACTGAATAAGAATGCATTGAGAATTGCACTCATGCATAGTAAGTGATATAATTGTATACTAAATGCAACAGTTGAATGTGTTTTGTAAGTACATGCATATATATTATTTCATGGAAATAATTGTTACTAACAGCTAAAATGTTGTTAACTCATGAAGTTGAGGACATTTCAGGGAGGTGTTAGACATTGCAACAGGAAAGTTGCAGGTCAAGCAGTCACATGAGCAGAGACTACATAAAATTTTATGTTCAGAAAAATGAGATAATAAACTTACTTTTGTTAATTATGAACATGCATATGCATATAATGACGAGTCATTCTATTTGGTCAAGTTGTTTGGTAATTGTGATTGAATTGCTAGGTGCAAGAAATTCTAAGATCATTGTATAAGATGTTGTACATGTTGAATTACGATGTACATAAAATACTGACAATTTGTTGGCAGTATGCAAGATGAAGTCTTGCAGGAAAATTGTATGCAGTTTGGTGCTTGTGGAAAATCACAAGGATGGATGCATTCATAGTATGGCAACAACCAAGATGAATCATTAAATAGAATATCATGTTTTGGGGATAAAAGTTGAATTTCCTTTCGAACTAATTGGAGTTCCTAAATGAATTCTTTTATGTTCTCTCATGATAACTGCATGTGGTTGATGCAGATGAGATGATGTTGATAAAAGTTAAAATGTTGACTACAAAGAGTATCTTGGGAAGATGCTGCTTGGAAACCTTTGAGGGAAGTTGGAACTCCTCAAGCCACGGTGCTCTAAGACTTTCAGTCTGGCCTATTGCTGAAGCCCAAGGAAAGGGAGGTGTAACACTGATGGACTATGCTTGTGAAGGTGTATACTTCCGGGTGGGACATGCATGTGGGGAATGAGAGACCGTTGGTTGGAGTGCTGCTGAGGTCTGGTACCTTGGCCTAGACCATGTGGATAAGGATTGTGGACCATGGCTATCTTGGGAAGCCATTTCCCCGATGGAGTCATAGCCCTTCTCATGGGTGGAAGGTCTTCTCAATCAAAAGATAAGTACAATTCTCTATTTATTGTATGTTGTGTATGTTGTATACAATTATAATGTTATTAAAATTGTCTGTATATACATATATATACATTGCATATATGCCTGAATTACCGCATCCATGACTGTACATAATGTGTCTCATATTTCATTACTTAGGAAATATATATACCTGATGCTAATCATGTAATCGATTGGAATGTGATTCAGGTGGAGCAACAAGGTGTTCTGCAAGTGCATCCTATGTGCATATTGGACAGGAAAATAAAACAACTCCGAAATTGAGCTATCAAGCTTGTAAAGATCCAGTGGACTTGGTACGGTCCTGAGGACGTGACATGGGAGCATGAGGACGTTATGTGGGCATAATACACACATATTTTTGAATATTTTGGAAATCTTGTTGATGCTGTCTGAAAGTTGCACTGAGGACAGTGAAAAAATAAGGGGAGGGGATTGTAATGTCCCCAAGGCCGAGCCCTATTGTAAATCATGTCTATGAAGTATAAAGCTTGAATTATGAATTGTAATTATGTTTTATAGGCTGGTGAGCCAAGTTATATAAGCTGGTGGGCTTATGTGTTATTAGGCCGGAGAGCCTAAGTGTTAAGGTCGGGAGCCTGATTTTCTATATGTAATCATGCTAAACATTAATAAAAATATAAACACCGCTGCATGCAGACTGACCACGAAGAAAGTGTGATGGGGGACTAAGCTTCCACAGAATGGGTAAGGGAGAGGGGGCTGAGAGGTAGGAAGAGGGGCTAAGCTTGAGGGCTTAAGTCCTTAAGAATAATATTTTATTATTATTCCAAAACCATGTGAAATTTATGTTTTATCCTAAGTCCTCAGAAGGACAGGTGACTCCAAGGGGGAGGAGTGTGCTTCATGGATGACATGTGTCATCCCAAGCACATGCAATTTAACTTAGGAAATGAGCAATGTTGAGGGTTCGACCTCCCATTCTCCATCCTCCATCTGAACTCGTGGGTGTCCATGATCGACCTCTGTTTTGGTGTTTGTTCTAGGGAATCCTTACCTGAACCATTAAGTCTCTACGTGGGATCTCTGTACACCCTCATGCATCCCCAAAACCTAAGCCGTGTATCTGTCCTGTATTGTTGGTTGGGGAAAACCGAATTTCATGTAATTGCGAAGCCTTGTTATGTTGTAGCATCTGTCTGTCACTAGTTTTGGGAAGCCTGTTTCTATGTTTCCAGTGGACTGTTGTGGTCGTGAAGTGCTTGAATGTGTGTGGCTTGTGGACCATTGTATGTTCATGTGGATCCTTGTGGTTGCTCGACTGTTTTGGAAATCGAGTTGAAGGAAATAGGTTGTCTGGCCTGTGTGTAACACTCTTTCCAGGTGAAGGAGTCTGTTGGGAAGTGGTGTTCTTCCAGAGAGAGTCCAACACCAGCTACAGAGCTCTAAGACTTCCTGATTCGGCCTGTTTTCAAGACCTGGAGAGGGAGGTGAAGCATTGATGGACTGTGCTTGTGAAGGTGTATACTCCCGGGTGGAACATGCATGTGGGGAATGAGAGTCCATGAGTAGTGGGCGTAAGAAGGCATCCTGGGAAGAATCCTTCTGGTTATTCTGTGCAGTTTTCCCTGTAACCTCTGCCTAGACTAGGTTTCCTTACCTTGGGTGGAGCTTAGTCCTAGCTCGGGGGTGACCCACTACTGAGCATGATGAGTAGCATGGTCTAAAGCTGGGAGGTTCGTGGAAGGCCTACACGTGGTTGGTGGAATTAGCATGGTTTCAAAGATAAGTATCAACTTATGCTTAATATTATGTTTTGCATGCCTGTGATGCTTATATGTATCATGTATTCTGTTGTGCATATGAATTATTGTTAATGACAGGGATTATTTATGTTAGTAGTAATCTTGTGCTTACTCTGAGTTAAATGTGTTTAATATGACTTAAATGCATGTTATTAATTAAGTATGAGAATGATGTTGTTACGCACAGTAGCGTTTGTTCGACCAGTGGAATGACAACCCAGGGAGGTTACACCCTCGCACATGGGATGAGAGCCTTCCCTATGTCCAACATAGCTACAAACGAGCTCTTCATAGCTCAACTGGCCACAACCCCTTTCAAGTGGGGTTGGGATTCCAACCATTGGGTCCCATAGATGTTTCACTTCCCCTTGTGGCCACCTCAACTGACTCATCTCCTACTCCAACTGAAGCTGACAAAGCCACTCAGTTCATTGAGCAGATCCAGTACATCCGCCGATAGGTTCAGGATGTATTACATAATTCCAATGAAAAGTACAAACAACGCCGTGATCAACATTGGGTACCACATAATTTTCAGGTGGGCGACAAAGTTTGGTTGCACTTGCAGAAAAAAATGCCTTACAAGACCCCATTAGAAGCTTCACCCACTCCATTATGGGTCGTACACTATCACCAAGGCTGTGGGGGATAATGATTTTGAGATCAAAATTCCTCCTTTCCTTGGCCTGCACCCAGTGTTCAATGTGGATCTCCTTTGCCCTTATTTCCCACCATTATTGGACACCTCAGAAGTAGCAGAAAAACTGACACCCACAGAGCTATCAAGGGAACTTGACAACAAAGGATCTATCTTTATCAAGTCGTCAAAGCAGGGCAACTCCTACACCAAGGCAAGTGGCTCACCCGGGGCCAAATTCAACAAAAATTTCCTCATCTGATGGGGGACCTCAACGCAATGGAGACCATTGCTTCCTAAGGAGGGAGGATTTATCCAGATGTATATCAGTGGCCACCCACCTTTTCCAACTGGATCAAAACAATTTTTTGACAATTTTGGCAATTTGCTATTTTTAGCAGTTTTAACTTCCGGGGCCATTTTGAGGGCCTAAATGAAGGTTTTTCAGGATCAAGATTCTTAATGATAGAAAAATTCATAATTGAGCCCCCAAAATGAATCTCCTCAATGATACCTTTCCAATGGTCTATCACACGCCTAAAACGGAGATCGTATGCAAAAGTTACGACCTTGAGAAGTTGATGTACTAACTTACCCAAACGGGGCCCACATGACTTTTGGCGCTTCATCTCCTAGGGTTAGGTTTTTTGGATGTCTAGGGTTTTGAAATTATTGTTTATTGTAAAAATGCCTTCAAGGCCTCATTATAGTCTTCTCCTTGCGAATGCGCACAACCGTCACATCTCTTCTCAGAGACAAGCTGCCACCATTCTAGCAAGCTTGTTTTCGCTGCATTTTACAGTTTCAGCTTATTTTGTTATTGAATAGAAAACCAATTTTACTGTATCTCTGTTATTTTGTGTTAAGAACCTATTAATAATCTGTATTCATTTCATTCTTCTCATAAAATCTGGATCATATGCCAATGACCGATTGTGAGAAAGTCTCTTGTAAAATCTCTCTGTAATTTTTTTCTTTGCATTAATAAACTGCTCCAAGTGGCCGCATTGGCTGGGGCCGTGGATGTTTCCCCATAGGGGTTTTACCACGTGAAAATATCGGTGTGTTGATCTTTGATCTGGTTATGTGAGTGGTTACTGAAGGTGTTCGTCCTTTGTTGGAATACCTGTGTTGTTGAACATGGTATCAGAGCCTGTTTGAAGACCCACTTCTGTTGAAGATCGAGATCGTGAAGCTGAGTTGAATCATCTCCACTTTTTGTCATTTTCATACATTTTTGGGCTGAGAGGAATTTTCCATTGCGTCCGGAGCTCTCATTTCAGTCAGGAACACTTTTCGTTTCACTCGAAAAGGTTTCCGTTTGCCCAAGATACGATCATTACAGTCAGATCCGGAGGTATAAAGCTTGAATACACATTTTTTAATTTTTTTGCAGAGTAGTATTTTAGTTTTATTTCGGTTTTGTTTTTGTTTTGTTTTATTTATTTATGGGTTGCTACTCTTTTATATCTGCGTATGCTCTTTTCCCCGCACCCTGTGTGATCTCAACAAATCAGAAACATATAGGAAAAAGTGCATCTTCCAGATAAACTAACCGAGATCTAACCCTTGTTGTCATCGAGAAGCAAAATTTTTTTCTTGATGTGAAAATAGTTTTTTTTGAGCACGCTCTCCAAGGTCGTATTCCATCACCACCACCACCACCACAACAACAACACCCCCCCGAATCCTCCTTCTAAACATTAAAATATGTTTTGCTAGATCATTTGGTTAAAAGTTGCCTTATTAAGTAAGAGGTCTTGAGTTCAAGTCTCTCTTTTGTTACCTTTTTTGAAAAAGTTCATGCTAAAATTGTAAAGTGTATTTCACTTCAAGTATAAAAGTGAATCACTATAAGTAGCTTTAATATTTTATTTTAGAGTTATTTATTTTTCATGCAACTTTTTTTGTTATAAAGTAACTTCATTGTAAAAGTGATCCCCACTTCTCTTTATAAAGTGGGTCACTTCATAAAACAACTTACACAATCACGTGGTCATTTGGTTATCGATTGTGCCTTTTTTAAAATGGCATAACTCTAACATCGAAAGTCCGTTTTCGGTGCCATTTTTTTTTAAACCGCATAACATTTCGAGCTCTTTCCATCCAGATCATCAGTTTCAGTTTTTAAATCCACATTATCTGCATATTTAGTATGGCTTATACAAGTATTGTCTTGCTTACCAACAACAACTACTTCCAATGGAAATCTCATATGGAATATTTACTAAGAAGTAAAGGCTTGTACCAGATTACCTTGGGAAAGGAAAAAAAACCCACTAATGCTGATAAGAAAGCCAAATGGGATAATAGGAATGATGAAGCACGTGGACTAATCAGAATTTCCATCTCTCATGATTTAAGGTACCACCTTCAAGATATTGATGACCCCAAAGAAGCTTAGGACACGATTGAATCTGTGTTTGGTAAACTCAATATTATTCGAGCACAACAGTTAGAAAATCAAATACTGACCTTGAGTCCAAATGATTTTTCTTTCCTTGGAGACTATCTATCTAGGTTTAAAACACTCAGAATTTTATGTGAAGAATGTAAGATAAAGATGGAGGAAGAGCGATGCATCTATCTTATTCTTTCTAAGCTAGGTAGTGCATATTCTGTGTTTGTATCTACCTTTTATGCCATGAGAGAGGCTCTAGGGGAAGAAGCTTGTGAAAAACCCAGTCTTGAGTCCTTTTTTGCTTCTTTGATTCGTGAGGAAGATAAGCTTGTATAATTTGGAGTGATCAACACTGCAGGTCCCTCCAAGAAAGCCTTAGTTGCCCACCAGAAAGATAAACCCAAGTATCCCAAGAAGCAACATCCTCACTACAACAACAAACAACATAAGGGTCCCAAACCTGCTCAGACAACTTCAACTCCTACTGGTGACAAAGGAACAAAATATAAAAGTAAGAATACTAATAGACATTGCAACTTTTGTGATAAACATGGTCATGATGAGTCCAAATGTTTCAAGAAGATGACAGCTATAGAAGCAACGATGAAGAAGCACAACATCAGTATTGATTCTACTTCTTCTTCTCATGGACATGCACTTTCTTCTTCTGGTTTCTCCTTCAATTCAAATTCTACTACTACTTCTTCTTCTGATGAGTGGCTTATTGATTCAAGAGTATCTTATCATATGGCTAAGGATAAAGCCATATTTTCTGCTCTAAATGAATGTAACACCAAGAAAATATTTGTTGGTGATGATAGATCTCTTAGTGTTGTAGGATCTGGAATAGTTCATGTAGATAATGGTCATTTCAATGATGTATTATGTGTTCCAAGTCTTTCTTGTAACCTTCTATCAATATATCAAATCACTCATTTAGGTGAAGGTAAAACCGTCAAGTTTTCACCTCACCAAGTTGTAATCAAGGATATAAAAGATCCTAAGCATGTTATTGCAACTGGAATTGCTGATGATATTACCAGGTTGTACAAGTTTGACAACTTTGGGTCATCAGCTTTTTCATCAGTTTTTTTTTCTCATAGCGATGACTTGAGCAAACTTTGGCATGAGTGGTTTGGTCATCTAAACTATCGCTCATTGCAACAACTATGTAATCAACAGATGGTGACTAGTCTTCCTCTTGTTTCATGTAGAGAAGGTGTTTGTGCCGGTTGTGTTCTCGACAAACATCATTAGGAAAATTTTGACAAACGTGCCTCTTGGCACGCCTCGGGTCCTTTGCAGCTTGTTCACAGTGATTTGTGTGGTCCACTTTATTCTCCTTCTTTTTCTGGGTGAAAGTATTTCTTAAATTTCATTGATGACTTTTCCAGACGTACTTGGGTTTACTTCTTAAAAATATAACACCGGAAGAAGCTTGGACTAAAATTAAACTAGATGTAAGTCACTTTTGTGTATTTGGAAATATAGCATGGGCTCACATTCCTGATGAGAAAAGGAAAGCATTGCAATCTAAAAATGAGAAGTGTATATTTGTTGGTTATTCTGAAGATGTCAAAGGTTACAGACTTCTTCAATCAAAGTGTAATGAAATTATTATTAGAAGAGATGTTAAATTTGATGAAAATCTCTTGGCCTGTGAGCCTAATTCGATGATTGAGACATCTTCGACGTTTGTGCCTTCTTCGGCCTGCGAGCCATCTTCGGTGTTTGTGCCTTCTTCGACCTGTGAGCCATCTTCGATGTTTGTGCCTTCTTATGATCTGGTTTCTTCTTCAGATGATGACAGTGAGGATGAAAATCCACCTCTGCTTGCTCACCCTCCTCCATATGAGTCCTTTGAACCTGAACCAACACTAGCTCCACCGCTTCTTAGATGGGTCCGTTCAACACGAGAAGCAACTAGTGATCTTGTCGATGATCCTTTAGATCAGCGTCAGACACGTTCACAGTTTCAACGAGCCTCTTCTCTTTTGGCTCAAGTTTCAAAAACTCATGATCCAGAGACATTTGCAGAAGCTTCAGGTCATGTAGATTGGGATACAACAATGAATGAAGAGTATCATTCTTTAATGGAAAATGATACTTGGGATCTTGTACCTCTTCCAAAAGCAATAAATCTTGTTAGATGCAAATGGGTCTACAGAACTAAGTATGCATCAGATGGAAGTGTTGAAAGAAACAAGGCTCAGTTAGTTGCCAAAGGATTTTCCCAAGTTGAAGGAATTGAATATAATGAAACCTTTGCCGCTGTAGCAAAAATGAATTCCATCTTCCTTGTTATTTCCCTTGTTGCCTCACGTAAATGGGAGATCCATCAAATGGATGTTAAATCCGCCTTCTTGCATGGAGATTTGCAAGAAGAAATCTAAATGGAACAACCTCCTAGCTATGTCCAGAATGAATCTAGCCTTGTTTGTCGCCTCAAGAAATATCTTTATGGTCTCAAGAAAGCTCCCTGAGTTTGGTATGCAAAAATGGATAGCTTTCTTATTGCCACTAGATTCTCTAGATTCCATTCTGATCCTAATGTCTATACCAAGAAAGTAGGAAGCCATCTCATAATCCTTGTCCTTTATGTTGAGGACCTTATCCTTACTGGTAGTGTCTCAAAACTTTTAAACCATGTGAAAACCAACCTTAAGAAGAAATTTGAAATGATAGACTTAGGCTTTTTTCACTATTTCCTTGGCCTCCAAGTTTTGCAAACCAATGAAGGAATTTTTCTTTCCCAGTCTAAGTATGCGTGTGACATTATTCGTTGCTTTCACATGGACAATTGTAAACCAACCCCTTCTCCCTTCCAGTCTGGAGTCAAGATTTTTGCCACCTGTAATTCTCCTGAAGTTGATGCCACCTTGTACCATCAGTTAGTTGGTAGCCTCTTATACTTAACTCATACTCATCTTGATCTTTCCTTTGCTATTGGTCTTGTTTCCCAATATATGAAAACACCCCATGAAAGCCATTGGAAAGAAACTAAAAGGATACTTCGCTATGTTCATGGTACACTTCAGTTCGGGATACATTATAGTTCAGGGGGGACTCCTTTATTGGTTGGTTTCACTGATTCAGATTGGGCCGACGACCCTGATGATTGGAATTCTACTGCAGGTTATGTTTCCAACCTTGGTTCAGGACCTGTCACTTGGGCCTGTAAGAAACAACAGACTATTGCACTTTCTTCAGTAGAAGCAGAGTATCGAGCAACGGTAAATGCAAGTCAAGAAGCCCTGTGGCTTCGACGGATCCTTTGAGAGTTTGGATTCCAGAACCAACATCCGACCAACCTTTGGTGTGACAATCAGAGTGCCATCAAGCTCACCAAAGAGCCAGTTCAACATCAACATAGAAAACAAATCGATCTACTCATGCACTTCATTAGAAAGCTCATTCATGATCAAGTTATTGAAGTGCTCTTTTTCCCTACAAAATATCAAGTTGCAAACATTTTCACAAAGTCTCTTATAGAAGCGAAGTTTTCCAAACTTCGATCTATGTTAGGAGTCCAGGAAGTTGTCATTAAGGGGGGATAGGCTCTAATGCTTCCTTCCTTCTCCTATTGTGTCACTATTGTAAATCCTTCAATCCTATCCCAAGTTGTTCTTAAGGGGGGATGTTAGGATATTTAGACACTTAGGAGTTAGTAAGATCTACTTGGTCTATTGTGTCGTTAGGTAAAAGTGTGTTTTCTAGTGTGTTTATTTAGTATGAATTAGTATGCATTTGTAGTTAGGAAATCCAACGGTCACGATATGTTCTCAACATAGAGTGATCTGATGGTTCATACTTTCCTCGATCTTAACGACCATTGATCTGTGGCTTAACACCCGATTGGTCCATGATCTCTATTTAAAGAACATGGAGGGTCATTTTTTGATGATCGATTGTGAGAAACTCTCTTGTAAAATCTCTCTGTAATCTTTTTCTTTGCATTAATAAACTGCTCCAAGTGGCCATGTTCACTGGTGCCATGGATGTTTCCCCGTAGGGGTTTTACCACATGAAAACATCAGTGTGTTGATCTTTGATCTGGTTATGTGAGTGGTTACTAAAGGTTGTCGTCCTCTGTTGGAATACCCGTGTTGTCAAACAAGGCTCTAATGTCTCCTTCTTTTCTCCTATTTTGTCACTATTGTAAATCCTTCAATCCTATCCCAAGTTGTTCTTAAGGGGGGATGTTAGGATATTTAGACACTTAGGAGTTAGTAATATCTACTTGGTCTATTGTGTCATTTGGTAAAAGTGTGTTTTCTACGTGGAAAGGTGATTGGTGCAATCAAATTGAATTTCCTCACACTTATACCCAAAGAAGACACTCCCTCTTCCTTTGGCGATTATAGGCCTATTTCCCTCTGCAATATTTGCTATAAACACATTTCCAAAATTATAGCCACCAGGATCAAGCCCTTTCTCTCTCGTATCCTTTCGAAAGAACAATTGGGTTTTTTAAAAGGCTGCCAGATACTAGATGCTATTGGCACTCCCTAGGAGTTCTTACACAACATTAAAACCAAGAAACCCAAGACGCTTATTCTCAAATTAGACCTTAAAAGGGCCTTTGGCTACATTGATTGGTATTTTCTTAGATTGATTCTAGCACAGATAGGATTCAACCACCAAATGATAAAGTGGATTATGAGCTATGTAGTCAGTACCAACCTTTCCATTTTGGTCAATGGTGAATCCTCCTCCTTCTTTCGCATGGGCAGAGGTCTGAGGCAGGGCTTCCGCCTCTCACCTCTACTTTTCATTTTGGCTATGGAAGACTTGAGCCTGCTCCTAAAAACAACGCAAACAAAAGGAAATATATCTGGAATTAAGGTGTCCAGAACCATCAAGATTATACATATCCTTTTTGCAGATGACTTCCTCATCATGACCAAGGGCACTCTTCAGGAATGGATTGAAATAAAGGAGATTTTATTCAACTTCTGTAGTGCCATGAGCTTGATGATCGATTGGGAAAAATCCACTTTCCACTTTGCTAATTTACATCATTCTTCTCTGGACCCAATTAAAGGTATCTTCCCCTACTTGTTCTCTCGTCTTTCCTTTGATTTCAATTATCTGGGCTATCATTTAAAATCAGAATCCTACAAGCCTTCATACTGGAACTGACTACTTTCCAAAGTGGAAAAAAGAACGAGTCACTGGTGCACAAGGTGGCTCTCCCTTGGTGGTAGGTTTACTCTAATCAAAGCAGTCCTCGAAGGACATACATTGTATTGGATGGCCCTAGCTGCCAACCCTGCCTCGGTCCTCACAAAACTCCGCAAGTTGATCTTTAACTTTCTTTGGTCTGGTTGTTCTGAACACCCCCGACAACACCTCTGCAACTGGCATACATTGGCTAAACCAAAACAAAAGGGAGGGTGAGGGATTCAAAATCCTTTCGTTTTTAGCCAAGCTCTTGCAACCACTTCTCTCTAGCGCGTGCTGATTCGACCGAGAATTTGGAATTCTATAATACTTGACAAATATCTCTACCATCACACAACCAACAATTGGATTTTAGCATAGACTACCACCATCAGTTCAACATCTTTTTTCTAGAGGAACATCACAAAAACTAAATGTCTGATCATCCGATGGCTTTACTGGCTTCCAGGCTTGAGGCATGCTATAACACTTGGCCACGATCGTATACTTGGGATGGATGCTTCAGTCTCCTTATCCCCACAACTGTTAACACACCTGCATTCAAAAAATATTTGGTACCTATATCAAATCAGGGATACCTCCATATCAGAACACCAACCCGACAGTTGGATCTCTAGTGCAACACTTGGCCTCAACCTGGATTTATCTCGCGACTGGAATAAATTTTGTTTGTCCCGCACGCATTTGGGTATTCACCTTTTGGATTCGGAAAACCAAATTCAATGGTTGGGGGGAGATAGCTTAGGTAACCTCTCTTTCCAAAATGTGCATGCTTCCTTATCTAATTCACATTGGCACTCAAACGTCAGAGGATGGAGAAAACACATCTGGATCTGGCGCATTTCGCCCAAGATAAAAAAATTTACCTGGATGTTGACTGAATACAAGTTAAATACATGGGATGTTTTCCTAAGAAAGGGCTGGTCTGGTCCAAGCTATTGCCACCTATGCCATCTGGATTCAGAAACAACAGACCATCAGTTTATCAAGTGCCACTTCACTAAACAGGTTTGGAACAAAATTGCTTTGGCACTAAATCTACATTCCATCTGGGATGGGATTTCTCTCTCGGACTGTTTTGAATCTTGGGCACAAAAAGAGAACAAACACATGCATCTTCCATCTCTAATCTGCTAGACTGTTTGGCTGGAAATAAATAATACTATTTTTGTTAATGGGACCCCATCTTCAAGTGCTGTAGCTTACAAAGAACTTGGAATATTCAAATCTTGGAATGATACACTCGCTATCAAGCCAAGACCACAATGCACTATGAAGGTACCTTCTCTAGAAGACATTTCTACAACATGGTTTGATGGAGCAACACTCTCAAATGGATCACAGAGTGGAGCTGGAGGATTAATTAAAATCACACATAACACCTTTTACAAATGGACTTTCGACTGTGGCCCGATCACCAATACCAGAGCAGAACTTTTGGGTGCCTAGGCCACACTTTACTTAGCCTCCAGACTCCACATAGAATCCCTTTAGGTACTTGCAGATTCCATAATTGTTATTGAGTGGTTGAGCTATAGGGGAGATCTCCAAGAAATCTCCCTCTTGGCTTGGAAGGACAAAATTAGGCTATTGCAGCCCACTTTCAAAAAAATAAACTACAACCACATATATCGTGAGCACAAAAAATCTGTTGATCGTCTCTCAAAGGCAGCACTCCAGGAAAAAGTGAGAATCATATCATACCATCTTTGGATAGATGGCCACAAGGGCCCTCCCCTCTTTCTATCTCTGTGCTAAGATCAATTTTTTTTTCTCCTTCCTCAACGGACTTTCTTGTAATGAACGTTGGATTTCTCATTGATCTCAGGTTACTACTTCTCTTCCAAAAAATATCCTTTCGACATCTCTCTCTCTCTCTCTCTCCCAGTCTCCATGCAACTTTTCGCATGAAATTTCTCCTTGTCACTTCTTCCATATGAAATTTCTCCCTTTGTTGGTCGAAAGACAGCTAAAGGGGAAAGTTATTTCCACTTCTTCATAGCTGAGATTGTAACCTCATGTTATGAACACAAATTATATATTATATATAATCGAGAAATTTTCCCGTTGGAAAAAAAAAGTATTTTATAATTGGAAAAACAAAAATAATATTTTATTATAGTTATAAATTTAACATCACTAAAATAAAAACCAATTATATCTTAGGATTATTTTCAAAGTAGGTGTTGGAAAAGACCTAAAATCCAACTTAAAAAAAAGTAATTTATGCATCTTGAAATTGTTTTTTTTACATAAATATTTTACTAATTTAACTATATTTATGAAGCTATTAATTTTTATAACTTGTTAATTTAAACAAAATAAAACTTTCAAAACATTTTTTAAAAATTATTTTATATTTAAAAATAAATAAAAAATATTTAGATATTTCCAATTTTATATATATAAAAAAATTCAAAAAACAATACATAAAATTTTCCATAATGTAACCATCAAAATGAATAACCTGCATTGCTTTTAAAACACCAGGAAGAAATTAACTCATACAATTCAAATCAAACAACCCATAAAATT
>ML786068.1:168568-178687 GCA_009831015.1 Picea engelmannii | reverse complement strand
CTCTCAACACACATAGGGGTTTTCTCCTCTGACTGGACGAGGAAGGTGGCCGACAATTTGAGATGCTCGAGGAAGATTTAATTCAGCTCAGAGAGGAAGTAGTAGAAGCCCTCACGCACACGACACAACATGTCAATGGAAAAATTGTTGAATTGGAAGTACGACTAGAAAAGCTAGAGCTTCAAGCCACGAGGCTGAACCTCCATACTGACATAGGGATGAAGGCTTTGATGAATGAAGGACCCTCAAATATGGATTAGCAGGTTTAATTATGGTCCTCTTCACTAATGGAAATGGCCCTCTTTTGGTTCTCTATCAGATTCATTGTAAGCAAAATTTTAGCCCTTTTTTGATCATCAGGCAGATACACTGTAAACAGGTTTTAAGCCTATTAGTAGCCAAGCTTTGGTTTCTAGGACAGAAAGGGAATTTCTGGGATTTATATCAGGTCAGATATATATGTAATCTTGGAAATCATGCACATGATACATGTCTAAATTTTGTAAGATGTTTTCACAGTGGTCATACCACTGCCTCTTTAATATAAAATCCACTTTCTTGTAAAATAATAATAATAATAATAATAAATTTTAAAAAATATTATATAAAATGAATTAAATATATATAAAAATATATGTAAATGAAAATATAAAAATCTATAATAAATCTCATATATATATATATATATATATACAATAAATTTAAAAGAAATATTATATAAAATAAAATAAATATATAAAAAGATATAAATCTCTCACACACACACACACACATATATATATAAAATAAATTTTAATAAAATATTATATAAAATAAAATAAATATATAAAAAGATATATGTAGCTGAAAATTTTAAAATCCGTATGAAATCAATAAGTGTTCTTCAAAATAAATGGAAAATGAAAATGTATAAAGTAATGGTCTTCGAGAAAAGAGTAAAAAAATATGATGCTTGTGTTAGAAATAAATTGTATCGTCTCTGCCTTATCATAACAATGGAGTAAGCATTATAAGTACTTTCCATTTATTTTGTTGACAAAAAAATTATGATAGCAGTTTTCTCATTATGCTAAACTGAAAAATACAAAGGAATGTTGTTTGAGATAAACACATCTTTGTTCATATAAATTGAATCCTCTATGTCTTTTTGTTGGGTAGCTTCGCCTTCTACCCAATATAAATCGAATTATGGAGATACACATTGTTATTTACATTCACATTTCTCATTTCCAAGAGATCTATATCCTACTTAGTCCCACCCCTCCCACCCTCTATAGAGGGTGGGCTTTATTAGAGGAAATTATATTATAAAGCTCCCCCTTCCCACCCTCTATAGAGGGTGGGAGGGAGGGCTTTATTAGAGGAAATTATAAGTGTAAGCATTCTATTGAGGTTGAGGTTCAACAATTGTTGCACTCAAGCATATGGTAGAACAAGGTCATGTGGTGATACATATTGTATTACTTCTCACTTATCGACATCTCTCATTCCATGCCCTAAAACATGGACTTGTTATCACTTTAATATAGTATTTACTTAAATACAACGAAGATAACATAAATACTTGGAAAATACCACTTACTAGACTAAGTTTCTATGCATGAAGAAATTGTAGTTTCATAAAACATCCACCAAAGTAAGAAAAGAATCCAAAATATCATTCCAAAAAGTGCGCACAATATATTCAAGATGAGAAAATAAGATAAGAAAAGAAGGGCACAAAACGTGATATGATCTTCAAAATCAACCATTAGTTTAGAAATTGCACCATGCCTCACTAAGAAAAACCCTAGTTTTGGAGATCCTCCAAAAAACCATTTTCCAGGAAACAAAATCATAGGGGAGGGGTACCCCTAGCTGTAATCGGGTGTCAAGAGACCAATGCAACTAACGATTCATCTATTAGAAGCCTAGTTAAAGTTTTATCGTGAGTTGCAACTTGCCTCTTCAATGCATTTAGGGACATATTAGCAGTTTAGTCTGGGGGCATAAAATCCAAAATGAGTATCACAACTGAGTTTTGTAAGCTCCTAAAAGTGTGTTTTGTCAATTTACACGTGACCATGCTACCCACATTCTCCCCAAACAATGCTCTTCAAAATTGACCCCTTGTTTAGAAATTGCACTGTGCCTCACACAACAAAACACTAGTTCAAGATATCCTCTAGAAAACCATTTTTTGGTAAATAGAATCGCAGGGGATGGATACCCATATATGTAATCCAATGTTAGGAGTCCAACGCAACTAACGATTCATCCATTTGAGGCCCGATTAGTTTTTTATGGCGAGTTGCAACTCGCCTCCTCAAGTTATTTAGGGACATATTTATAATTTGGTCTAGTGGCATAAAATCCAAACTGAGAAACATAATTGAGTTTTGCAAGGTCTTGTAAGTGTGTTTGGCCAAGGCCCACATGACCATGCTACCCACAATTTATTGACACAATATTCTTCAAAATCGACCCCTTGTTTAGAAATTGCATTGTTCCTCACTTAACAAAACCCTAGTTCCAAAGATCCTTCAACAAACCATTTTTTGGGAAATGGGATCATAGGGGAGGGGAACACCTAGCTATAATATGGTGTTAGTAGTCCAACACAACTAACAGTTCATTTATCGAAGACCCAATTAGATTTTTATGCTGAGTTGCAACTCGCCTCCTCAAGCCATTTAGGGACATATTGAAAATTTGGTTAGGGGGCATAAAATACAAACTAAGTGGCATACAAAAGTTTTGTAATCACCCGCAAGTGTGTTTAGCCAAGATCCACATGACCATTCTACCCACAATTTCCCAACATAGTGTTCTTCAAAATCAAACCTTTGTACAAAAATTGTATTGTACCTTACTAAGAAAACCCTAATTCTGAAGATCCTCTAACAAATTATTTTCCGAGAAATAGAATCATATGGGAGGGGTCCCCCTAGTTGTTATCCAGTGCTCCAAGTTAAATGTAATTAATGGTTCATCCATCTGAGGCCCGATTAGTGTTTTATGGTGATTTTCAAGTCCCCTCCTTAATCCATTCAGGGATATATTGATAATTTTGTCTAGGGGCATAAAATACAAGACGAGAAGCATAACAGAGTTTCATAATCTCTCACAAGTCTTCTTTTCCAAGGCCCGCGTGACCATGCTAGCCACAATCCCTGACACATTTTTCTTCAAAATCCACCCCTAGTTCAAAAATTGCACTATGCCTTACTGAGAAAAACCCTAGTTTCAAATATGCTCTGGCAATGGAATCCTAAGGGGAGGGGTCCTCCTAGCTGTAATTTGGTTCCTCGAGTCCAATGCAACTGATGATTTTTCCATTCAAGGCTCAGTTAGTGTTTTATGGTGAGTTGGAACTCACCTCCTCAAGCCATTCATGGACATATTGAAAATTTATTCCGGGGGCATAACATCCAAATTGAGGGGCATAAATGAGTTTCATAATCTCCCACAAGTGTGTTTGGACAAGGCCCATGCGACCATGCTACTCACAATATCCTAACACAATGTTCTTCATGCTAGGGGAGGGGTTCTATCATTAACAAATGGTGTTGCATTCATTACCTTTTGGGGAAACCACTATCCATATGTGCCCTGAAAAAAAATGGAGTGTTGACATGTGAATCCATTAAATTTCCAAAGCATACAACATTTATGCTAGTTATTCAATATTAATATAATATTCATAGAACCTGGTAGAATAAGATTTGAGACATGATCATAATCTGCTTAAGTATTTGATTGGTCCTCCTCCAATTGGGATAATTCCATAGTTATACGTTTACGAAGGGGACTAATACACGATACCATCTATCAACCGATTTTGTGGATTCACAATCATTTCATTCATTACTACATGGAACATAGAATCAAGAGAGTTTTCTTGTCCATATTTCAACTATTACATTGTCTGATGTTCAAAATGAATGGAATCCACTAGTACCCTAGATTGTTTTTCATTCATACCATTGTTATCAATATACATCGACCACCTCTCAAAAATCTATATGTACATTTCCTTTCTTGGTTTATTGGTCTTCTCACCTTCTTGTTCCCTCTACCATTATTGAAGAACACCATTAAACAATGTATTTTTCGTCTCGGATGAGGGAACTAGTTGTGAAATTTATTTTTTTATTATGTGAGGTTGTTTTGATGCATGAGCCTACTCCATCGTGCTCCCTTATCCTACCAGTCTCAAAATAGTTCCAAATATGTGGTACCTTGTGTTTTTTTTTCAACATACACAACCATTGAAATACATGAGCATTTTTTAATTAGCCTGTGCAACCATCTGACCAAATCCAATGTTGATCCATCTATATGTTCTTCTCCTTCAGGTGATTGAAAAAATAACTGAAAGAAATGTTGTACATAAGCTAAGTCAGAGAACTGATTTTCACTTATGCAGAAGTGATACTCCTTCAATACAACTCTATTTTATTTGTTACTATATGGTCGATGCCTATATGTGATATGGACCATTATGCTGATCCACTCTGAGTTATAATATTGGCTTTGAATCTCATTTTTCAATTGAAGGGTGTACTTCTTAGCAAAATCAACCACTGATAAGATAGTACCAATGGAAAATGTATCTATGCATATTCTAAAATTTTCATCCCGCCATTGAGCCACATGGACATGTTGAAAATATTGTTGGGTATTTTCAAATAAGTCCTTGATGAAGTCACATACTCATACATGGGAAGTCACCAATTGTATCTTTTTCTTTCCCTCCCTCCATCAATACCATATGCTACATAGCTAAATATTTTCAAGTCAACTTCCTTCCTATCCAATTCATACTCATTTCTCACATGGATGCACTTGCTCAATAATTCCATTCCACTACACCTGGGGCATGTTCCATCTAAGAAATATTTTTTATAGAAAGTACAACCTTGTAGCCTTGTATATAAGTTGTTATGAATAAAATCTATAGATGATGATTGTTGATGATTAAAATTGTCAACGAAGTTTTGCCCGCAAAGTGTTGCTAAATCCTATTATTATAAAAAACTAAATAATACTAGTAGGTTGGACCCCCTTAAACTATTGGAGATTGGATTTGTTCATTTTTTATGTTGTGATGATGCGCGACATGGCTTACATGGTTGATGAGATCTTGTTTTTATTGGTATGATTTAATCTTTTGAAGTGTTGATTCTTTATGTTACTACAACCTATGTTATTCATTAATTTCATTGCTATCTATTCTTATTGCACCTGCACAACAAACATGTTAGTGAAATTACATGAAAGGCAGTTTTGAGAAAGGAAAAAATACTATAAAGTGCAAGGAAAAGGAATCTAATTCTGTGTTTTTACTATACTACATGCAAACAATTGAAAGGAAATGAGAAACAATTGCAAAGGGGAAGAAATTCAAGCTATCCTATATACTATATTACATGCATAAAAGACTTAACGATTATTGTTAAATCCTAGCTAGCAAAGTAAATGGTTATGGAATTGTGATTGAGTCATATGGTTAATATGCATATAGTATGAAATGTTGGTGGTGCATTTGGCAAGGTAATATTGCTAATGGTTATGCGAATTGTTATGTGGAACTGGAATTATGTTGTGGCATAAGTTAGAAAGGTGGTATGGTCTATTGGGTTTTAATGTGGTGATGATTTCAATACATGGTTTGATTAATGGTTAATGAAGAATGTGTTGGCATGTACTGATGAGTTAATTCATTGTGGATGTAGGCGACGTGCATTTACTACACGTCACCTTTACTCCTCTTGTTAGTCACCACCCTAGTTGGGCTATTGTTCGATCTTGTTGTTGCAGTTATGCTCCGAATTTTTAGCAGGGAGGAAGCGCTCGACCAACTCTCATTTTAAGGAATTCGATTACAGGTATGTCTTTTTTTGGCCATTCGTGATTCTCCTCTGGTTATGAAATGATTACTGGCTCAGGTGTATGAGTTTGTATTTTCCTAAGTGTTGCAATTGTGTGAAATTTTTTTTCTTGAATGAAGAGTGGATGGTTCTTCCTGTAAAAATATTGAATTCGTGGAAGTGATTGGTCATCCTAGGTGGTAGCTCTCTGTTATCCTTGCTGGTTTTTTTGGAGGGTTTTTGTTTTGTCTTGAGTGGATGGCTATCTTCACGCATTTGTCACTAAACCCAGTCTTTGGCTTTTGTGGGGTTAGTAGTTGGAGGTCTCCTGCAGCACTGTGTTTCATTCACTTGGGCATTGGTTGTTTCCACCACTAAGAGTCACAAAGTGAGTGTTTTGTTCTTACCTAGACCTTGTATTCACCTTAGTAATGTGGTAGTTTGAATGAAGAACATGAGGGTTATAACCTGTGTGCATGAAAAAAAAATTCCAGGCCAAATGGGAGCCTCACCTTTTTATTATGCCCCCCTGCCATGTATTGTTACCTGTCCATGAATGAATCATGATGGCTCTCTCTATGTGCACAACCTTGGCCTCAAAGGTTCCACCATTACAAGGAGTTGGCTTTGTTCCCCTGGTGTTGGCTACATAGTAGAAACTTAACCCTCCAGTCTAAAGTTTTATAGAGGAGACTGTCGTGCCTGTCAAGTTGCTACGGGTTATTGTGGATTGAATGTATGGTCGATTACTTTGAATACAAACTCGCCCAGTTGGTTGTATGGAAGTCATGTGGGTTTGGAATTTAGTTACTGCCTCTGTGATAATAATGATAAACCCTACATTGCCAATTGCACTTTCAAAGTACACAGTCACTCTCCTTATGTTAATAACTCAATATTGTTAATGGATAAGGCCCTGCCCTGATTCGATTTGATGCGTGGGTATGCGTAGTTTCCACAACTTGTTAGGTTAATTGTTTTTTTTTACAACAATGGCGAATTGTTTGGTTGATACACAATCACTGGTATTTGCACTAATGATTATTTGGATGATAGATGGCATTGGTTACAAATGCTTGGTGTTTCTCACGTATGTCATGTTGTGTGTATGGTGTTTTTGCAAAATGAAATAATGGGCGTGGTAACTATGGTTTTCTTTGGGGCCGAATGACTATTGAACTGGATGAATGTAGAGAGTATATCGAATGCATCCTTATGCTTGTTTGATTGTATAAGAATGAGTTTTCACATCATATTCGATCACAGTGTGACTAAATCGAAGCAATGTTATATTAAATCGATGGCTCAACACAAGATGTTGAGTTATTACCGTGACTGTGTGTTTGTTTTTGTTAAAGTGGAATTGTTGCATCACGAGGTTTTGTTGGCTACGCACTGTGTACAACATAGATTGCTTGAGTTCTCACAGTCATAGATACTCACAGAGTTTTTGAGCACGTTTTGTTGCATACCGATCATTTGTTGAGACATGCTTGTTGTTGATACCTTGTCGTGTTGAATGGATGGCCCATCTTTTTACAGTCACATTAGATTGGGCTTGCACAGTGATGGAGTTACACTTGCATGATCAAATCACCTTGTGCATAGCTTGTGTCTAAATGGTGACTGTGGGTTGTATGTTTAATTGTCAATTAGGTTGTTGCAATTTGGTCTTGATTATTTTGTTTACTGCCTACATATGTTTAATGAATATCATTGCATTTAAATAATGGGCCCATCTGCAGTAATACTGACTTCATTGTTAATTGAAAACATGACTTTTGAGTATTATTGTGGATTGAAATGCATGGGAAATGGTTAATTTTGATGGTTAATAGAGTGGGATGGCTACTGTTTGGAAATTGTTATAAGATGCAAATAAGGGAACAAAATCCTTTTTATAGATTGTGTGGGATGCCTACTGTCTTGTGATGGCACTGTGTTGGATAATTGATTATGAACAATGAACTAGTTAAATGAACATAAATTATCATTTGGTCAAATGATTGATGGCTGATGCATCTCCTTTTGTAGAATGTTTTATGGATTACTTGATTAATTTCATGAACAATAATCATTCTTCTTCCCTTCCATTATTTCACTTTCCGCTAATTACAAACCCCGTCACCTCCCATATTCTTTTTTTCACTCCCTGTTCTAAGATTGATTATAGTCAAGAGAATTTCTGTGTTAAAGTAGAGGAAAGTGGTAATGTCTTGTGTGGATTGCAGTGATGTTTTATTGGTTTTATTTACAGTTGATTGTTGTTGTCATTGAGCAGTAACCATGTTCTTTTCCCCTCATGATATCATGTTTCACTCAATACAAACCCCTCACATATCCCAAAACCCTTTTCCCTGCTCATTGATAAACAATAAAACAATTTGTATGGATTGGATTGCATGAGTCTGATACATTGTTGAGCCAAATCTATTTCATATTTTTAAGAGTTGTCATGTATGGTTATTTAAAATACTATTTGCTAATCGATCACACATGCAGGATGATTTTTTTTCAGTAGAGGTAGCCATGGCCGAGGAAACAGAGGTAGAGATAAATGGAATCGAGGCCCAAGAATGCCTAGGTTCTCCATACATTTTGACGTTGATTCACAAGAGATTGGCCAATTGTTTCATGTCAGATTATTCAATTGGATTGGGAAGAGAATATTCCAACCTAGGCCTAAAAGGCCTCCTTTCCAAGCCCCGCAAGCCCCCAGTATCCCCATACCACCTCATGTCTCATTGCAATCCGAGGTCCCAGAAAATGATGGATAGCAGGATATTGTCCACCCGATAGTCTCCCAACATCGTGGCTGGCCCAAAGTCTCCTTTCTTGCTCCCCGCCTATTAACCCCATTGTCTAAGATGCCCCTGACCACTAGCCAGTGAAATCCTCCCATGCTAGCAAGAGATTGAAAACTGAGGCCCACCATGCCCCTGATAAAGGAAAATCCATTGTTTCCCCTTCCTCACCCTCCAATGGCTCTGACAAATCCGTGTCTTCCCGGATGCATTTGAGGGATGATTGTTCCCACGTGATCAATGAGATTAGGCCTAAAGGCTCTCCACAACCAAAGGAAAATTCAGGAAAATCAAGAGGTGACAAAAACAATCAAGGAAGGGTTGCATCACAGACTGAGAAATATGAAATTTGAGTTTTTATTATATCTATTTTTTTATGACAGTTGACTTTAGGGATATTTGGACAACATGTTAATTTTGGATATATGAGTACCGTTTTTGAAATAATTTCAAATTTCATGAGTTTAAATTACCAAAAGTGAATTTGTTGATGAGAGACACAAGGAGGCATGTTTTTCTTAACTAATGGTTATGTTATGATTGTTATGATTGTTATGAACTAAAGGGAGTCACAAGGGTTCCCACCTACTAGTTATTATTTATTTATGACCCTTATTATAATTATTACTCTTCCCCCTAACTAAAGTTAGTTGAGTCTTTTAATTAACTCAACTAATGAATTGGTTCAACTTCTTCAACCGGTTCTAATTTGTTAAAAGAAAAAGGAAAGGGAAGAACAAGAGGAGGATAGAAGAAGAATCACACTAAGGTTTTTGTTAGAAAAACAGGACCGCAAAGCAATAAAATAAAACAAATGTAGAAACAAAACACAGAAGACACACAATACAAGAGAGACACAGATTTACGTGGTTCACCCAGTGTGGGCTATGTCCACCAGATAAATTGCCAGGTCCTTCCTTTATTATTATCCAACAAATGAAGGGATACAACCTACAACAAAACCCACTGTAACTTCCTCTTCTTTCTCTCACAGTCTCCTCTCTCAGAATACAATATTCACCATCAATCATAGCCGCAATACATTTCCCTCATAAAAGAGGCTTGCCTTCTAGGGAAAAAAACCCTAACATAATCTCTACCGTTAGATCTGCGACCTTATAATGAACGGTCTAGATTTACAATGAAATTACAATATACTTTTACAAGGAAATTTTTTCTTCGGGGGCTTTGCCCCCGAACCCCCATCAGGGGACGCTACCCCTGAACCCTCGCTGGGGGCTCTCTTTCCCCCAGACCCCCCAGCCAGGGGGATAGGCCCCCCGAACCCCGCAGAGGGGGTACCCCCCCTCTGCACTTCCCCGCGTGGAAGAGTGTACATACTTCTGGGGTGTAAATACTTCATGGGGTATAAACATAGCTGAAAGCAAGGACCTCTGAATCAGGAAGATAATCAGGCTCCACAACCAACAATCTCCCACTTGGAGACTGATCTCAACAACTCC
>ML786068.1:87088-164915 GCA_009831015.1 Picea engelmannii | reverse complement strand
TGGTAGGAATAGATCCTTCTGATATAAATAGTCTTCCATCTGCATCTTCCATAACTGGTAGTTTTGGCCATTAAATTTATCGACCCTAAACTTTCCATCTTCCGACATTGCTCCCACTCGAACCAGGAACCCTCTTTTCCTGCAAGTTACCTTATGCTCTGATACCAGTTGTTAGAAAAATAGGACCGTGGAGCAATAAAATAAAACAAATGCAAAAACAAAACACATAAGACACACAATACAAGAGAGAAAGGTTTACATGGTTCACCCAGTGTGGGCTACGTCCACCAAAGAAATTGCTAGGTCCTTCCTTTATTATTATCCAACAAATGAAGGGATACAACCTACAACAAAACCTGCTGTAACTTCCTCTTCTTTCTCTCACAATATCCTCTCTCAGAATACAATATTCACCATCAATCATAGCCACAATACATTTCCCTCATAAAAGAGGCTTGCCTTCTAGGGAAAAAAACCTTAACATAATCTCTACCGTTAGATCTGCGACCTTATAATGAACGGTCCAGATTTACAATGAAATTACAATATACTTTTACAAGGCAATTTTTTCTTCAGGGGCTTTGCCCCTGAACCCCCATCGGGGGACGCTTCCCCCTAACCCCCACTGGGGGCCCGCTTTCCCACAGAGGGGGTACCCCCCCTCTGCACTCCCCCGCGTGGAAGAGTGTACATACTTATGGGGTGTAAATACTTCATGGGGTATAAACACGACTGAAAGCAAGGACCTCTGAATCAGGAAGATAATCAGGCTCCACAACCAACAGTTTAATCTTTGAGTTTATGTTGAGATAATTCAGTTTTCATTCATTCATTTATTCATCACAAGCCTAATTATCTTTTATGATAGCAGGGTCTTATTGTAGACAACAATATTCAGGGTTGAATCAAATCATTCAGACACTTGTTTTTCAGAGGTGTTGATCTATCTTTGATAGTTTGTGTAGAATTGTCTGTTTGTAAATTAGTTTTCATGATTGATAAAGGCTATTGTGCAGAGTCGAGTGGGAAACAATTTGTGGCAAGATGATCCATATTTTAGAGTTCAATTTTGGTTTTCTGTCAGAGGTCCTTTTGTATGTTCCATCGGGGATGTCTAAGTTTGACTTTGGTCCAAGATTTCTGTATGAGATTTTGTAAATAAAATGACTCTTTGGTGAATTGGAATGAAATAAATGATTGATTTATGTCTCATGTGTCTTGATTATCATCTTGGTTTCTTTACTTTTGCTCTTACATTTATTTCAACAACTGTTATATTAAGAAAATTACATAAAAATTGAATTTCCAACAAGCTTTTTGTTGATAAAAGACTAGCCTAAGAATTCGTAATTAATACTTGTGAGTTAGGATGTTGTTTTTGTTGGCTATAAACATAGGGTGATATTTCCATCTACTTTGATTTAGCCAAGTAAAGTCTGAAAATTCTTGAGTAAGATCATTTCATATCTTTTCCTCAACAATGACGATGGAAATATAACTGAGCATTCATGCATAAAGGTTAACTGAGCATTCCTACATAAGGGTGTTATGTAATACAAAAAATTATATGTGTGTGTGTGTGTGTGTGTGATACTAATAACCATATTCAACGCGGCATCAACAACAACATGTGTTACATATTGTGTTTATTCAAACATAACAAGGCTTGCATTTTAGTAAATCTTTTTTGTTGGAATAAGACCTAGTGTTCTCATGCCAAAAATTTTGTACGAGTTCCTTAACTGCTCTTATTAACTTCATGTTAGAACAAGGTAGCTTACCAGTGAATATTCACAAATTTTTTTGGCCACTTTTGTCAAGGCTATCTTTTCTATTAGAATAATTTCAAAGGGTTTTGAAATCACGTAATATTATGGTACATGAAATATCATAACACTACACCTATGGGCCATACAAGAACATTGGTAGAGGTAAGACATGCCTTGTTGAAAGAATTCGAGAAGCCTTAGTATCAGTCGTAGTGAATTATAGAGCTGAAGGAAATCAAGAAGATAGTAAATGAATCAGTGTAGGACTATGATCATAGGTTCAAGATACTAAAGGACCAGTTGAAATTCTAGATTTCAGATGAAAAACACAGGGAGTGGTTTATTGCGTGATTGTTCTTGCATATCTGTTGTCCTTTGAAACAACATAAGATTGTGACAAAGTTAGAATATTTGGAAACTTACATGATATTGGAGGTGTCCCCTGTAGGAGAGAATAATGCAGGGATGGCTCAAGTTCAGTCACAATTGGCCACACTGACTATTCAGTTATAGGAAATTACGAAAGGAAAATAAAAGGGTGAGGGAGTTTCGTGTATCACCTGTAGAAAAGAGGGTCATCATAAATATGAATATCTAGATTTTCAGTAGTATTTGAATATGGGATTTCCAAATCCATTAGGGTTATGGTGTGAAATTTGCAAGATGATGGGTCACCATCCTCATAATTATCCATTGATGCAGAAATACTAGAGCACTGCTAGGAACCTATTTTTCAACTTTTGTAAGTCAGTAGGACATGAAGAGAAGATTTTTTTCACATTTGATTTAATGAGAGAGCACAATGTAGATGCATATAGCGTCCAGGGAGAAGAATATGAAGGAGGAGCATCACAATATAATACTCCCCAAGTATATAATAAAGGAGGACGAGGAGGTTTTATAGGTCATGGAAGAGGAGGCTTTGGAAGAGGTAGATGACCCATTACATGTTATAAATGTAATCATACTGAAAACTTGGCGTGTGATATAGTGGGAAAACCCCCGTACAGAATACACTAGGGTTCTTAAGTGCAGACAGAGCTAACTGTCTAAAGTCTCCTACTTTTAACAACTATCCCGACAACACCCCACATTCATATGTAAAGTACAAAGTATAGGGATCCGGTGGTCTTACCTTGAACTCCACATCCGATGTTGATCCCAATGCATTTGGATGCTTATCGACTACAAATATCCTCCCAAGGTTGACTTGCATTTACCAAAAGATAAACAAGAAACCACGAACAAGAATTCTATATATGGATTAATGGGTTAGATGTCATAACAAAATGTAAATCGTACATAGAGATAAAACACATCATATGGCAGGACGACAAACGTACTTCTTTATATTAATCTCATAATGTCACTTACAAAACAAGATCAATGACTGCTCCTCGAACCCGGTCCTGGGCTCCTCTTCACCAAGATCCAACTGATTACACGTATCCTTCTTCTCTCACACTTCTCTCTAGAGAATATGCATAGGTTTATGGATGAGGAAAAAGGGAAAGAATGGGGAAGTTTGGCTCAAACTCACAATGTGGCTGCAAATTCTTGGGGCGAGGGGGGATTAGGAAGTGGGCAGAGTTTCACTGCTTTCATGCTTCTCCTTATAATGGGACCCCAACACCTTCTTTTATATGCCAAAACGATAGTTATTCGGTTGGGTGACAGGCTATGGGCGGTCAATTGGTTAGGAAACTACCCAAAAGCTTGTATTCTCTTGCAACTTTTTATTTTTTGCAACTTTTGTGGGTATATGCAGGCTGTAATGGTGCAGCTAGCATACACACACGGACAATAATGGTGCATCTAGTGTACATATGTGGACAGTAGTGGTGCAGGTCACGTACATCTTCAAAAATTTGGTTTTTAAGAAGACTTATTCAGTATTGTCTTGGAAAAAATAGTAAGTAAGATGGCTTGCTGCTAGGTATGCATGTCTGGTGAAAATTAGGGTTATAACAAATTCCCCCTAATGTGTGAGGTCATAAGAGAATATGATGGCCGAAATGCATTACAAATCTTTACCAACGTACAAAGGGAGTGAGCCTGGGACCAGAGTTTGGTAGGTGCCATCTACAAAATAACAATTGTCTCACCAAGGCGGGCATACCCATGCTTGGGATGAAATAAATCATGGTTTCCAATTAGATAGAATTCAGATCCATGTCATATAACTATATAAAGTGTAGCCGCGAACAGTACACAGCGGATCTACATCTCAAAATCAAAAGATATACATGAATAATATCCATCTTCAAGAAGCTAACGATGCCTGATGACTGGAGATGATGTCTTCAGAGCTCGAGAAACCACTTCAAGATCTTATAAACTCGGGTAGGAGTGTGATGTGAGTGTACATATTCACTACCCAGAGGTCTTCGATGGATTGTCGGGGAGTAGACAAGAGGATCTTGGTGATCAGGTAGAGAACTTCATTGATTTTGAACAAAGACTTTGATTGGACTTTCGGGATGGTTAGGCATGAGGACAAGAGACAAACTATAGAAGGCCCGACTCAAGTTGGGTAAAAATTCCCTTGGATAATAGAACGATGAATGATGAGACTCAGGTAACATGACATTGACATAAGTTCACGATGCAGGAGGAAACACAAACTCTCCATATGTTTGGAAGAATAACCAAACGGAGGAGGACACAACTCTATGTTACGAGAACAACTCCCTAAGGTCATATTAAATCCCAGAGCTTGACGAACAAATGAAAGGATTTGATTTGTCTAAGGGCGACTCATTGTGCTTCCATAAAAAGAAAATACTTTTCCCATCCTCTTTTTGGGGTATATTTGATTTTTTTGTCTTTTTCAATATTTTGAAAGCTTGAAAAAGAATAAAAGAATGCTACATTACAAACAAGGAACAAGTGTCGCAAACATACTAGTTCCAAGTGCAAGGAACATACTGATGCTTAGAGCAAGGAAACATGTGCAGGAAAAGGACACTAGGGAAAATTCCTCCCTGGGTCAAGGTGTCAAGATGTAGAGGCAAAGTGCTACAAGGCTTTCGTGTAAGGCATGCTTCAAAGGTTCAATTGAGAGAAACATGGAGCCGAAATTAGGCCAAAGATGTAGGAATGAAAATGCGATTAACAGGAAAAAATTATAACGTCCTTCAATGTAATTTTAAACGAGCCCAAAGAACGTAAGGTCAGTGATTTTTCATTTTTAGAGAGTCTGAAAAAGCACAAAAGAAGACTCCACTGAGCTACCTTTTTCGAATATATTCTAGTCGGTTCGAAAAAGGGATGAATTAGCACCGAAAATATGTCTATTCAAAACCATTTTAACGAGTGTGATAAAGACAATATCACTCGGAAATCTTTTCAATTTTAAGGAGTTTGAAAAGACCTTAACTATGGATTGGATGCCTTTTTCTAGATTTAGTCTCCTTAGCCCAAAAACGGTGAAATTTACTGAGGAGAACTCTCCTGGCGAGACACATCTCCCGAGGTGTACCTTTTTCCTCAATTTATAGGCCGAAAAAAGGGATAAACTCATGCCAACATATTTTTTTTCTGAACCAATTAACCAGTGTGAAAGAACAAGGTCACTCGACGATCTTTTCAATTTTAAGGTGTCTGAAAAGATTTTAACTATGGACTCTGTAATGGATGTTCTTCTGGACCAGTTTAATGAGTGTGAAGAAACAAGCTCACTCGACGATCTTTTCACTTCTAGGGATTCTGAAAAGAGCTTAACTATGGACTTCGTGAGGGTTCATTTTTCGTAAATTTAGTCCCTCAGGCCCGAAAAAGGGTTAAACTTATACCTGAGAATACTCTTGTAGAGAACTGAAGTTCCTAGAGTATACCTTTATTCATACAATTGACCATACAGACCGAAAAATGGGTAAACTACTGCCGAATAGACGTGCCTTCAAATTTTAGTTTCACGATCGTGAAGGGAAACAAGTTCGCTCAATAATATTTCATGTTTAGAGAGTCTGAAAAAGGATTAAAAGAAGACCCGTTTGTTTTTTGGGAGTCTGTTATCGGACTAATCAGTAGGTGTAGACACTAAAAAATCTCCCTAGATCCACCTGGATCTAGAAAAAAGCAGGACAAGACACGACTCTTTCCCTAATTTGTAATAATTGAATCTACCAATAGGAAGGAATAAGTGGCATACCTTTATATCGCTTCCTTAGGTATTTGTTGTTCCTGCTTTGCTCCGGTTCTCTCGTGAAGTCAAGTCCAAGACAACACAAACCAACCAAAGTGAAGATAGAAAAATATATTCAATGTCAACTTATGCATATGATCAAGGAATTACACAATAAAGTAAGAGTGACTTTATGGTAAAGGGACATGCCGCTATATCATATTAATTGAAAGTAGAAGATACAACCTGATCGCCTTGATGTTGCAAGCTTCCTTTCAGTGACCCTTGGTTCCAACACACACAATTTCTCTGTACTTGCATGAAGAAGATCCAGTTCCTCTTGATAGACCAACTAGAGTCTTCAAGCTTCTATCCAAGCAGGGTAGTTCACACAATTCTTTCACTAATTATTCATTCAATCTTGCTTAACATTTTCCATGAGAAACCTTTCAATATATAAGAGAAGGAGAGATGGTTACATGGATGAGGATGATCCCATCAAATCTGAGAAGTCAGTAAAATGACAACCATATGAATGCCAACTCATTTTCTAGAAGATTCCCTTCTAGAACCCTCGAGACCTCTTCTCCTTTCCAAGCTTAAAAACAGGTTCGCACCTTGTGTATGGAGCAGAGTGTGAGAATTTCACACCCTAAGTGTGGGTGGCCTGGAAGAATGATGGATTCTCGCACCCTAGGCCATAGGCAACCTGCGAACTCACCTTAAAAATATGTTTTTGGAAGGAGACAAGAGCCACTTTTCTCAGGCAAAAAGTCCTTGTTGGGAGCCTGAATACAACATTGTTAAGACATCACCAGAATGACCAAAATCATGTGTAACAGAATGCCCCCTAAAGTATGAGGTCAGAATCTTTGACAACCAAAATACTTTGTAAACTGTGTGTGTGTGTCAGAAACCAGGAGTGCACCTAATCAGAAACCTGCAAACAACCAAGCATTTGCAGAATATAATACCAGTCCCGAGGTAGGCATTCCCATACTCATATCACAGACGGATGACATCATGAACGTGGGTCATGGCCACCAATCATACACAGTGGATCCATGCCATCAAAAATACTACATAGCCACCAGGAATACACTGTGGATCTATGCGAGGACTCAAATTAAGATGACATAGCCACATGACATACAAAGTGGATCTATGTGTCAATGAAAATCATACATACTCCATCGTAGCCTAGATCAAAATATGGGACCCAGGGTCTTCAATCCCGTCACCCGAAAGTATGAATCTAGCCATGTGATTACATGTGCTGAAGTCAAACATGGTAGAAACTACTTGATTACCGGTCATTGATGAAATCGTTAACAAGTGCGAGGGAAATCACCATTAATGTCAATGACTCCCAAGGTACACTAGTACAATCCAATGAATGTGAATAAAAGAACTGACTCTCTATAACGGTTCCGAATTACCAATTCTCGAGAGGACTTTTGACTTCATCCTGACTCCGAGAGACGTATTATGCGAGTGAATTCTTCCGGAGACTTGGTTGTTCTCTCTTCTGGATCACCGACTGGACCTTTCCTAGGACTTGAGGGTCAAGATCATTTTTGGACTACTGGCATTTTTAGATGGGATCTCTTTGGCTCAGGAGCAGGCATTGATATCACTGTCTCACTTGTGCTACCCAAAACATCTAATCCAAATGCAGTACCTTTTACTACTTCTTATTATTTTCCTAGTACAGAAGCTCCACGAGCTGACCACATCTTGAATCTCCCTTTACAAATGGTCCATTACACAAATACTATGAGTCTTCACACCAGGATTACCGCGGCTAGCCAAGCCCCCATTGACACACTGCTTTTGCCTAGAGTCACCCCGACACTTCCACCCAGATACCATGCGTTGAATGCCTCTATTCCTGCTCCTGTGCAAATCTCCTCTGGGATTCCTGGTAGTTCCACTCCTTCTGGGCTCCATGCCCCTAGTTTCATTCCGACACTTCCTCCGCCCCCTTTCAGAGGACCTCTTCCATCCTCTATCGGAGGCACTAATCCTAGTGGCACTGTTCCGTCATTCACATCAAATTACCAGATTCCTGTTGGTGGACAATTTCACCAAGGAGGTCCAACTCAAGCCCCCCTTGCAGGACAAATCCCAATTGGAACAAAACCCACGATTGGAGGGAAACCCCCACCGACCCCACCCTATGGAAAAAACATACCTCCATATTTGGCCCAGTATTGGAATCATCTTATACAACATAACCCTCACCCGACTGGAGGGAAACAACTTCTGGCTAGCTCTGTCATACCCCCTGGTATAGGCCAACCCTATCCAGGTACATCTAATCCTATTTGGGGCTTGAATTATCAACCCCACGCCCCCATTCAAGGGTACAACCCTATGAGTTACTTTCCTCCACAACAACCAACGAATCTGCACGGATATTTGCATTATATGTAGACTACTTATGGTCCCACTGGTTTGCCTACGGGACTCCCTCCCCAAAGTCACCAGTACCTGCATATGAATAGGCAGTTACCTTTCTTATCCACCCTGGACCTCCTAGATCTATTGAGGATTTTAAATGATCTGATCCGTCACTCTCCCCAATGGCCTGCCATACCAGCCAAACTACCATCTGACATCCCTAAATTCGATGGAAAACCAGGAGAGGACCCAAACAATTATGTAATGACTTTTCACCTTTGGTGCTCATCCAACTCCTTGATGGATGACTCTATTCGTTTATGCCTTTTTCAACGAACCCTCACGGGCTCCACCGCGAAGTGGTATATAGAATTACCATGAGGTTTCTTCGTCGACTTCAACACCCTCTCTATGGCTTTCCTCACCCACTATCAGTTACCGATCCGTTATGAAACGGGGACTGAGATTTTGAGTTCTTTTAAACAAACCAAAGCCACTCATATCTTCGATCACATTCATGAGTGGCAATGGAGATGACGTCTCATCAAACTTGAACTTCCCGATTAGTTGCTGGCAGACTGGTTCATGAAATCTTTCGTGAACGACATCGATCGTGACATCTCCATGGGTGGAGTTGTCACAGAAGAATATGCCATTAGTCGTTCTCAATACCTTGACCTCGTTTACTCACAAACGGGTACTCTTTATGACTTACTCCCTGATGCGCCAGGTCCTTCTACTTCCACCACTTCAACTACTCTTGCTGCTTCTCATGCAGCTGACGGTGTGGTTGGCACCTTCCATACCCAACCTCATTCCGTCCAAACCTCTAGCAACAACACCAAACCCATTTCTTCTAATGTTCAAAATTCTCTGTCTCCTACCCCTCCCACCGACAAGACTTCTGAGGTAAATGTTGTTCAATCTAACCCCGCCGGTAAAAATAAATCCAGAAAGGGAAAGGGTAAGAATAAGGAGGAAAAAAATAATTCGCAAGCAGAGAGAACCAAAACACCACCTGTTGATGATAGGGATAAGAGAAAACCCCGATACCCTTGTCTTATCTGTGGTGATGATCACTATAGTAAGGATTGTCCTCGACAAGCTGAGGTTACTAAGTTCCTTCAGGGGACCACGAAACCACCTACTCTAGCCATATTGTTACAACCCTTCCCTTCTCAACAACAGGCCCAATTTGTCATTCATAACCAACCTTCCCCCTCCAATAAATCCTATGTATTAATGTGTACAAGTGATTCAAAGCATAATGGCATCACACTTACCACTCGATCCAAAGATTATTCTTCCTCTAAAGAGAAGGTTGATGCTATACCTCCTTCGTTGGTCCAACCATCTCCCACAACTCCACCTACCAACGGTCCTCTTCATCTCAAACAACCAAGCCTTGACATAGTTCTTTGCCCTCCTCCAAAGGGCGTCGTTCGGAAATCGATTTTCAATCCTCATTCCCATGCTGCCTAGAACTACAGTATTGTTGAATATCTGGCCCAAGCACCATCTGCGATGTCAGCCCTCGAAGTCCTTCAATGTTGTCCTATACAATGGAAGGCACTGTTGAAATCTATTGGTGGAATCGACCCTACGGATACAAATTTAATAATTTTTGACTTGGAAGATCACATTCCAAGATTACCCCCTCAACTTGCATTCCAAATACAAGTTATTGTCTCTGACAAAAAAATTTGTAGAATAGTTATCGATGAGGGTGTCTCGACGTGTGTCATGTCTATTACCTGCTGGAAAGCCATTGTCTCTCCTCCTTTGACTGAATCCCAAAACACACTCAAAGCCTTTAATGGCTCTGGTTTTAAGCCTTACGATGTCCTCCCTTCATTGCCGATTATGTTAGAAGGAAAAACAATCCAGGTTGAAGTGGAAGTCTTTGACGCTCCTCTCGATTACAACCTTCTACTTGGTCGTAGTTGGATTGATTCCATGCGTGCAATTGTGTCGAATCTTTTCCATGTCGTGCATTTAACTCATCAAGGAAAGGTAATTACTGTCAACCAATTATCCTTCTTTAACTCAGATGCACATACCAGTAACATATCGTTCATTGCCAAAACCCCCCGGATATGAGAATGCTAGCGGGGGTCTTCTTAAAGACTCCTCGTTAATGGGTACCTTCCCCATCCCACCACCCGATGTTCCACATCTGTCTGTCACCTCGATCAACATGATCTCCACCTCTATTCACGGAACCCCTGCATCTCACGACCCATGGATGGTACCCAACCCCAATCATCATCTTCGTTACGGGGAAAAAATGCCTTTGAGTCCGGTCGAATCTGCCTATCAGGCCATTCAATCAGTAACCCCTTCTACCCCCTCTCTTGGTGACTTAGCTCCAGATCCTTTCTACATCATTTTTCTCATGGACGATATGATTATGTCTATTATGGAAGACACCCCCTGGGATGATGGACATCATCGTTCCATCCTCTTCCTAGAACAACACACCATCGAGAGCTACCAATGGATCTCGACCTCGTCAACTGTTGTCGTCATCTCTACTGTTCTTGAGTCTACACACGATGTGTTTTCTGAAGGGAACTTAAGTAATATCTCACCCACGATCCCCCTAGACATATCCATAAAACCTGAAATTGTCGAAAATTTGCATATCGGAGCTTCGTGTTCCCCTGATGAAATTGTCACCTACAAATCGCTTTTCAAAGAATTTCATGATGTCTTAGCTTGGAGCTATGAATAAATGTCAAGCATTGACCCCAACATTGTGATACATGAGATTAAGACATACCCATATGCTAAACTCATCCGGAAACGCCTTCGTCCGGTCCACCCACGTAAAGCGATCGCTATCAAGATTGAATTTGAGAAACTTCTCAAAGATGGCTTTATTTACCCGGTGGCTCTCACTGACTGGGTTTCCAATCTCATCCCGATCGACAAGAAACAAGGCATAATCCACGTGTGCGTTGATTATAGGGATATTAACAAAGCATGTCCTAAAGACAAATTTCCTACCCCCTTCATCGACCAGATCGTCGACGATTGTGTCGGAAGTGAAATCTTCTCTCTGATGGATGGTTTCTCCGGATATAATCAAATCAATATCGTTCCCAACGACCAACACAAAACCAATTTTATTTGTCCTTGGGGAACTTTTGCCTATCAGAAACTTCCTTTTGGTCTAAAAAAAGTTGGCGCAACTTTTCAGTGCACTATGTCTTACGCCTTCCATGATATCAAGCACATTGTGCATCCATATCTAGATGACTTACCCGCTCATTCCATGCGCCGTATAGATCATCCCATACACCTCCGAGCCATTTTACTTCGACGTCGATTCTACCATATACACTTGAATCCTCACAATGTGTTTTCTGTGAATCCAGCCGACTTCTAGGCTTCATTGTTTCACGTCAACGGATCAGGGTAGATCCTTTGAAGGTCAAGGTGATTCTCAACCTCCCTCCTTCTTCTTCGCTTCACCAATTACAAATTTTGCAAGGGAAAGAAAACTTTCTTCTTCATTTCATCCTGAACTATGCCGAGCTAATCTTGGATTTACGCGACTACTAAAAAAGGGGTCTGAGTTCATATGGGATACCACTGCCAACAAAGCTTTCAAATATTTGAAACTATCCCTCACATGTACCCCGCTTCTCTTCCCACCTGATTATAGTCGTGATTATTTCCTCTACCTCACAGCCTTAGATTACACCATTGCTATGGTTCTCGTCCAGGAGGATGATTCTCATGACGAACATGTCATCTATTACTTGAGTCGAAGTCTAACGCCCACCGAAACTAAGTATTTACATGTTGAAAAACTAGCCTTGGCTAGCCATCCAAGCAGTTCGACGTTTCTGGCACTATATCCTCTCTTGCAAGACTACGGTAATTTCTAACTGCAGCCCTATGCAACACATTCTCACACGTCAACTATTAGGGGGAAAATACTCCAAATGGATCGTGATACTCCAGGAGTTTGACTTAGAACTCGAACGCGCTAAGTCCAAGAAATCTTTAGTGTTTGCCAAGTTTATATGCAACTTTCCCTAATCTAAGACGAAAAATGTAGCATCCGATTCATTACCTGATGAATCCCTTTTCCTGATTAGTTCCGATGATCTTTGGTATCGAGATGTCATCATATATCTCCAAACCCAGAATTTTCGGCCCAATTTGTCTAGTACTAACCATCGTCGAATACTCTACCAAGCCCATTAGTATATTATCCTCGGTGATACTCTTTATCGTCGTGGGATTGACTCAGTTTTTTGACGTTGACTCACATTTGACGAAGCCGAGAAAGCCTTAAATGACTTCCATTATGGAGCCTGTGGTGGTCATATGTATGGGTATGCTACTGCCCAGAAGATCTTGCGAGCAGGGTATTTTTGGCCTTCTTTATTTAACGATTGTATAATTTCCATCCAAAAATGCCACGCTTGAAAAGCCTACTACCATAAAATTTGGTCACATCTTGCTCCTCTTTACCCCGTGGTCTCTGTTGGTCCTTTTGCGAAATGGGGTATTGATTTCATGACATGTCACCCCCACTCGGCTGGGGGGCATGGATACATTATTGTAGCCGTAGATTATTTTACGAAATGGGCTGAGGCGATGCTGACATTTGACAACATCGGAAAGAACATAGCATTATTCATATTCAATCACATCATAGCTCGTTTTGGTGTTCCTCAAGCTATCATCACCGATCACGGTAGCCACTTTAGAAACTTCATGATGTCTGAACTCACTGAAAAGTTGGGTCTTCGCCATGAAAACTCAACACCTCATTACCCACAAGCCAATGACCAAGTTGAAGCAATTAACAAAGTCCTCATTACCATGCTTTGACGAATGATAGGGATTCACAAAATGAGTTGGCACACAATGTTGTTTTCAGCATTGTGGGATTACTGGACATCCGTTAAGTCTGCTACCGGGTTTACACCATTCCGGTTAGTCTATGGTCTAGAAGCCATCCTTCTGATTGAATGTGAGATACCCTCCCTAAAACTAGCCGTCGAACTCATCCCAAACACTTATGCCGAAGAAGAACATTTGTTTTATCTCATGCGATTAGACTAAACTCATCGCAACGTCGCCCTAGTCAAAGAAACCCAGAAGAAATGCATCAAAGCCCAATACGACAAACATGTCAAGCCTTGTGTTTTCTCCGAAGGTGATTTGGTTCTCCTTTACAAACAAGATCGAGATATGCTAGGAGCAGGAAAATTTGAAGCTATGTGGCGAGGTCCTTATATCGTTAGATGAGTTTTCGAGAAAGGATCTTACGAGTTAGTAGATTATGATGGTATCTCTTTGAGTGAACCCAAAAATGGGTTGTACTTAAATAAGTACTATGCCTAAGATCACTTGTGCAGGAGTATGTTTATTTTATTGTATCATACTTCTTGTGTGTTACTGTAGTATGATTTTTCGTTATCTGGTCTCTACCCTTATGTTACGTTGTGTTTGGTTTCTAGTTTCAGAGTCTTCTCTACCCCACATTGGCTTCGCTGATGGTGCTAGCCGTAGTACTCAGAACCTTGCTTCTGCTTCTTAGGAAATTTACGCCCCTACAAACGAACTTATCACTCTACGAGGTGTGTGTCTTGGTCGTGCGACCAAAAATATTGCAGAGTATAGAGTCATTATAGAATTGTTGATTGATGCTATTTCGCTCGGTATCCGTCACTTGGTTGTACGAATCGATTTGCAGCTAGTAGTACTACAGTTAAGTAATGTCTATGCTATTCAAAGTCCTACTTTATTACAGGTATATTTATGAATTCACCTCTTGGAACGTTATTTTGATTATATTGAGTATCATCACATTCCTAGATGTCTAAATACATTAACTAATGCATTAGCTAACTATGTATTAGACAGACATTTGGGCCATTTATAAACCAATCACATCACATGTATCACACAACACAAGATAAGCTGGTAGAATTCGTATATATGTATATAACGATAAATTTTTTTTACAAAAAGTTTCTGTCCGAGGACCAAAATCTCAAAATATGAAGCTCATAACTTCTACAAAGTAACTTCATGGGTGGCGCTCACGATAACACACAACTTCCCAGGCCACCCTACAAAGAAGTTGATTAATAGACTCTGACATGCCCATAGTGTGGCACTGATAATGCTGAGGGATCTCCCTGATAGCCATGTCTAGAATGTCAGCAGTCAACCCCTCCAAGTTTTGCTCCACTACCTCATAGTCTTCAGCATCCCATCGCGCCACTGGAGCCACCTCTCCTCGCTGCTGAATAGGAGATGTTCCTGGAGGTCGATATGGCCCCACATCTATGTCATCAAAAAGAGATTTTTTTTTCAGTTCTTGGACAAACATAATTTTTTTTTATATGATAAAAATCACAAAAACATTTAAAAGAACAAAATGTATAATTCTTACCTAGGTCACCCCACTGTGCATCCTCAGGTAGGGATAAATCTGGATCCCCTCGGAAGTCTAATCCAGCATATGCGTAGTCATCAACCATCATCATCTGTGGCTGCAATCATTGTATTTGATGATGGGCCCAACTACGTGTCAGGCCATGAGGTTGCACCACCTCAGCATCCTCGGATCCTGTGGGGCTAGTAAACCCCACTCAACCTGTAATCTCAGCAATGGGACCCTCTCAAGAAAGAAGTACACCAAAAGTGATCTGTACCCAAACTGCTTCAGGTTTCCCTTCCCGTATTTCATTAATTTCCTCTTCATATTGCGGAGAACTGCATCTGACCAGTTGAAGACTCGTGGCTCTATGCACTCTATGGCATATTGGAAGTAGCTCTGAAGATCCATGTGTGGAGCTGCACTCCCATCCATGCGTGATATAGTGAACAAGATTGTTCGCAGGGTCAAATCTTGGACCCCCCAAATAGCAACCTTGCCCTTGCTTCTTTCTGCCTCTGGAACGCAGTACTGGCGACAATACTCACTCATAGGGAGTTCGCCACCTCGGCTACCGGTCAAGCTAGCATGGTACCCATTCCATGATAACCCTATTAGAAAGTAGATATCCTTGATATCTAGGGTCAAGGTGTGGACTCCCATGTGAAACAACTAATAGTCCATGTCCCACATATGAACCAGGTACTCCAACAACTTGATTTGGGCCCTCATACCTGGAATCCAGAGGAATTTCAAGAGCCCACAGTCTCGAAGGGAGGCAATGGTACCCGGGTCATTCCTGACAATGGAATCCTCCTCCTCATGTTCTCTTTCTCACCACTCCAACATTGTGACGACCAAATGCCTGCACATGAACCATAAGAGAAGGGTCATCAACTCATTTCAAACCTTGGCATATTTTTTATTAAGCAAAAATCAAATTGAAATTTCATTTTTCAACCATCGCAGGTGCCCCTTTGGCACAGTGCGATATTCTCATAGGTGCCCTTAAGGACGCCTGTGATAATCATGCATTCTTGCAGGTCCTGTATGGCTAGCCTACGAGAATGCTCAGGCGCAAGTTTTGGCCTTAAAACAAACCCAAAACGTTGAAAATTGCCAATGAAAACAAAAACTAAACCATGTAAAAGGTAGAAGATCAAGTGCTTACCTCGTTGATGGAGACAATTCACCAAATGGTCTCTTGTGCCTCCCACAATCGAGCAATGAAATTTGGGGGAAAAAGAGTTGTTTTGGGCAAAGTTCTTGGCAAAATCACAATGAAAATGGTAAAAGCCCTTTTTATCCATATTTATTCATTTCTTACCCTTTTTGTTGATTTTAATATTGTTTTGTCCATCAAACCTATGCCTAATAGCCCTATGAGTGTGACTTTTTGCAAATATAATGACTTTGAAGTCCACATGAAGGAGTACGGATGTTTTTTCTTTTTTCGTCGCATGTACGATTGCTTTTTATGGTTTTTAGAAAAACTTCGAGCTCAGTCTTCGTTCGTTCTCGTGCTCGAAAATACATGAGAACGTAACTAAGTATACTTTTCACGTCTTTTCGTACTCGTCATGGTAACATGAAAACGATGAACACAAAGGAGTATCCTTTAAGCTCTTTTCACACTCCATAAGAACGAAAAGATTGTCGAGCAACCTTGTTCTGTTCATGCTCGTAAAAGCGAATGAAAAAAACATTTGATAGGCGATAGTTTATCACTTTTTCAGTCCCATCAAACTATTTTACGAAAAAAGAATTGAGAGAGTTCTCTTTAAGTGTTTTTCAGACTCTCAAAACATGAAAAACCCTTGAGTTTTCTATCTTTGGACTCGTTAAACAAACATCAAAAGACCCATGATGGGACCGAGCCACTCCTTCCTATTGTTTTTTAAACATACTCCGAGTGACTCATCTGAAGGATGAGCTTACATCAACGAGTATATGTTATCCTCCTCAAGCTTGCGTAAAAATAAAGAGGTACTCGCCAGAAATGGTGGGGGAAAATTTGGGAAAGGGATGTGTTTTCGTATTCATATTATTGGCAGTAAGTGTCTCTCTTGAACATGACACCCCCTGTTCATTATTTGAAGCCAGTTTGGGAAATCCATTTGTCTCTCATTCGACTTGCTACAAGGTCATATCTTGGGTCGTCTCTTAGTCATTGTTGCCAATTCCTTGGTCATGTCATTCATATGTTCAAGAGAAGTTCATCCAAACCCTCTATTGAGTCGGCCATATGTAGTTTTCCATTCTTACCAAGTCAGCTTCCCTGTGTCGATTTCAACCTATATTCATACGCTGTTTCACCTTCAAAATCTGTTACTTATTTCGTTTCATTGATGGGGGATACATCAAGGCCCTCATGTGATGAGTCTTGTTCCGTCAACTCCAACTCATTATCCGGAAATGAGACTTAGAAATTATTTGGTACCTTGGAACTTGCATGCCTCAATGGAAGGTTTCCTCGCTTTCGACAGTGGGTTTTCATTATTGACCCCTGATCGGGAGATTCCGTCGAATGTTCGACCTCATCTCATCTATTCACATTCATTGGATTGTACTAGTGTACCTTGGGAGTCATTGTCATTAGTGGTGATTTCCCTCGCACTTGTTAACGGTTTCATCAATGACCGATAATCAAGTGGTTTCTACCATGTTCAACTTCAACACATGTAATCACATGGATAGATTCGTACTTTCGGGTGACGGGATTGAAGACCCTAGGTCCCATCTTTTGATCCAGGCTACGATGGAGTATGTATGATTTGCATCAACACATAGATCCACTTTGTATGTCATGTGGCTATGTCGTCTTAATTTGAGTCCTCGCATAGATCCACAGTGTATTCCTGGTGGCTATGCAGTGTTTTTGATGGCATGGATCCACGGTGTATGATTGGTGGCCATGACCCACATTCATGATGTCATCCATCTGTGGTCTGAGTATAGGAATGCCTACCTCAAGACTAGTATTATATTTTGCAGATGTTTGGTTGTTTCCAGGTTTCTGATTAGGTGCACTCCTGGTTTCTGACACACACACGCAATTTACAAAGTATTTCAGTTGTCACAGATTTCGGCCTCATACTTTGGGGGGAATTCTGTTACACATGATTTTGGTCATTCTGGTGATGTCTTAACAATGGTGTATTCAGGCTCCCAACAAGGACTTTTTGCCTGAGAAAAGTGGCTCTTGTCTCCTTCCAAAAACATATTTTTAAGGTGAGTTTGCAGGCTGCCTATGGCCTAGGGTGTGAGAATCCCTCATTCTCGCAGGCCACCCACACTTAGGGTGAAAACTTCTCGCAGTCTGCTCCATACACAGGGTGAAAAATTGTTTTTAAGCTTGGAAAGGAGAAGAGGTCTCGAGGGTTCTAGAAGGGAATCTTCTAGAAAATGAGTTGGCATTCGTATGGTTGTCATTTTACTGACTTCTCAGATTTGATGGGATCATCCTCATCCATGTAACCATCTCTCCTTCTCCTATATATTGAAAGGTTTCTCATGGAAAAGGTTAAGCAATATTGAATGAAGAATTAGTGAAAGAATTGTGTGAAGAACCCTTCTTGGACAGAAGCTTGAAGACTCTAGTTGGCCTATCAAGAGGGATTGGATCTTCTTCATGCAAGTATAGAGCAATTGTGTGTGTTGGAACCAAGGGTCACTGAAAGGAAGCTTGCAACATCAAGGCGATCAGGTTGTATCTTCTACTTTCAATTAATATGATACATCGACATGTCCCTTTACCATAAAGTCACTCTTACTTTATTGTGTAATTCCTTGATCATATGCATAAGTTGACGTTGAATACATTTTGCTATCTTCACTTTGGTTGGTTTGTGTTGTCTTGGACTTGACTTCATGAGAGCACCGGAGTGAAGAGGGAACAACAGAGACCTAAGGAAGCGATATAAAGGTATGTCACTTATTCCTTCCTATTGGGAGATTCAATGATTACAACATAGGTAAAGAGTCATGTCCTGTCCTGTTTTGTTCTAGATCCAGGTGGATCCAGGGAGATCTATTAGTGTCCCCTGTGGAGTTTCCAATTTTGTTATCGGACTAATCAGTAGGTGCAGACACTAATATATCTCCCTAGATCCACCTGAATCTAGAACAAAACAGGACAGGACACGACTCTTTCCCTATGTTGTAATCATTGAATATATCAATAGGAAGGAATAAGTGACATACCTTTATATCGCTTCCTTAGGTCTCTGTTGTTCCCGCTTCGCTCTGGAGCTCTCGTGAAGTCAAGTCCAAGACAACACAAACCAACCAAAGTGAAGATAGAAAAATGTATTCAACGTCAACTTATGCATATGATCAAGGAATTACACAATAAAGTAAGAGTGACTTTATGGGAAAGGGACATGCCATTGTATCATATTAATTGAAAGTAGAAGATACAACCTGATCGCCTTGATGTTGCAAGCTTCCTTTCAGTGACCCTTGGTTCCAACACACACAATTTATTTGTACTTGCATGAAAAATATCCAATCCCTCTTGATAGACCAACTAGAGTCTTCAAGCTTCTGTCCAAGAAGGGTTCTTCACACAATTCTTTCACTAGTTCTTCATTCAATCTTGCTTAACCTTTTCCATGAGAAACCTTTCAATATATAGGAGAAGGAGAGATGGTTACATGGATGAGGATGATCCCATCAAATATGAGAAGTCAGTAAAATGAAAACCATATGAATGCCAACTCATTTTCTAGAATATTCCCTTCTAGAACCCTCGAGACCTCTTCTCCTTTCCAAGCTTAAAAACAAGTTCGCACCCTGTGTATGGAGCATACTGTAAGAATTTCACACCCTAAGTGTGGGTTGCCTACGAGAATGAGGGATTCGCGCACCCTAGGCCATAGGTAGCCTGCAAACTCACCTTAAAAATATGTTTTTGGAAGGAGACAAAAGCCACTTTTCTTAGGCAAAAAGTCCTTGTTGGGAGCCTGAATACACCATTGTTAAGACATCACCAGAATGACCAAAATCATGTGTAACAGAATCCCGAGGGTGATGCCAAGAATGATAATATCAGACACGTGAAGGCTCAAACTCGTAATAAAGACAAGACTAAAAGGACTCCCGAGTCGATAGTCATTAGCGATGGCATGTACATCAAAATGCAACCAGGATTTACCTAGGGCATCCATGTGAGGGTAGGATCTACCACTAAATTATGACACTTCTAGAGCAGTAATGATGGTCCTATGTCACAATTCTATGGGGTCGATCCTATGGTAAAGAGAAAAATACAACGAGGTGCAACAAGTGGATGTGGAATCCTAACTTAAATGCACAAAGTTGAAAAACATACTTTTCACCAAAGGACCATAAAAGTGCCCCAACTCCCAAAAATTTCTTCGAACCAAAAGTAAAGTGTATTGTAACATCCAATGAGAAACTCAAGAACCACGTTACATGATTTTCAAGCTAGAAAAAATGACAACGAGGTTCAAAAATGACAAAAAGAGCTAAAAAAGTCTATAAATAGAAGTTTGTAGCTCATTATCACCATTGCAAATTGAGAATTGACCAAAAAGCCAAAAACACCCCTTTGTGAAAGAAGTTGATTCTGGGAGCTTTAGTGGACGAAACAAACTTCTGCTTGGACCAAGTAAGTACAAACTTGTCCCTCTTGCATTCCCAATTTACCTTTTTTCATTTCTTTTTGTTTTTTGGAGGGGCACACACCTTTAAAACGTTCAGCCCTGCGTGTACGTGGGTTGTCCAAGTACAACTCATGTATGCACGTGGGCAGTGAAAATTCTTCCCGCGTACATATGCGACTGTCCTCAATACAACCCGTGTACATCTTCAAACATATGAAAATTTAAAAAATGCATGATTTGACTCTCCTTTGAACTTGTCATTTTGTAGGATGTATGTCCATTGGAGAGAGAGAGAGCATGAGGACATTGATTCAGTGGTTGAGGAAAACCCCACTGTTGTCGCCGCATTAAAACAATGCAGGTTATGGAAATTATTTCGGTGTCCACTCATGCGGGCACAACCCAGGCTGTTGAATGCCTTGGTGGATTAGTGGAACCCATATGCAAAGGATTTTATGCTCGAGGGACAGTCGTTGACTCCAACGACTGAAGATATTTATTTTCTGACTGGCCTCTTCAGGAGAGGGTAATCAGTCAACCTTCGTGCTTTTCCCTCTAGGCCTCACAACATTTCTGAGTTGATTGAACAACACAGTGAGGTCGAAACAAATAAAGTGGGTTCCCAGGTACCGATCCACAAAATCACCAACCTATCACTGAAAGTGATATTTTTACTTATTTGGTGGATCACTGGATCCATGGATTTACATCAGGCCTCCTGGGCACATATGCATTGCACAGTACAGTTCTTAAATGCACGAGTGTTCGATTGTAGTACAACCATGCTAGAGTTCATGAAGAGACATATCACAGAGTGTTGTGGGCAGAACAATAATAAATTTAGGTTAGGGACTATTCTTTTCTCTTTATTCTTCGAGAGGGTACCCAGTCTTAGTCCCCGAGAGACTATACGGGGGCACGTGGACTCCTTCCTAGCATTGTGTAGGTGGGTAACATTATTTCCATGACAGGGGGGAGGGAGGACCATTGAGGCCTTCGATGATACATTTTTTGACTGGTGGTCTCGATAGATTTCGGCTATAGAGGACTACCCCTATGCCAGGATCAACTTCTCGAGAGATCCTGACATGCCCATACCTCCCGAAGCGAAGCGAGGAAAATTAGGTACATTTTTATTTGAAAGTTTATTTTTTTATTTTTTTTATATATATCATTTTTTATGTGTACCAAAGCACCTAAAAACTATGTATCTGTTATGTAAAGATGTGGGACTAGTGCATCTCGCTGATTTTGCACGGAGCAGGCACTGTCCACGACCAGAGGCAGAAGCAGTAGCTGTCGGACCAGCAGCAACAACGGGTGTACATCTAGCGAAAGAGGCTGAGAGAGTTTTGAGACAAGTGGAGCGGAACCTATCCATACGCACTCGTACTGTGCCTCTGGCTGATATTGAGGATCTCTCGCCGTCTATGCAGCCTCATGTTGTTGGGGTACCACGGACCTAGGTCCAACTATTTCGACATTTGACAAGCATTGTAGTCCACTATGGTAGGGCCAACCAACCTCATTCTTAGCTTAGGGTGGACCATTTTTGTGTCGAGGACACTCTTTGTATATTTTTGAGGGCATAAGCCCAACATTATATACCAGACTCATTATTTTTTGAGGAAATTGTGCCCACCTATGTACTCTGATACTTTTGATATATATATATATATATATATATACATCTTTTTATGTCTTATGGGTTACATTTATTTACAAATATATTTACATGTGTATGTGTGTTCTTTTTCTTTACATGTGTGAAATCTACCAATCTAATACTTGATTAGCTAGAGTATCTGTCATTCCATTCAATCTCTTAGGAACATGGATATACGTAATGTAATCAAAACAACGTTCTAAGAGACGTACCCTAAGGAATCGTCGATGTAGAGTAGGATCGTAAACGCGGTAAACCCCATTTAACTGGGACACAACCAATTGTGCATCTAGGTATACCTGGAGGTAAGAGATACCATGTGACAAGGCATCACAAAGAAACTCTATTACTTCACTATATTCAACGACATTGTTTGTGTCGTCACCTAAAGAGATACCTCCAGAAGATAACAACTAGCCTTGAGGTGTGAAAATCAACCAAGCTGCAAAAGCAAGCCTCCGAGTGTGTCGACTAGCACCGTCCACAAATCCAATGAGCACGTATGATTCACTTGACATCTACCACAGTGAAAAGATGACATCAAAATGACAAGTCCATAAGACCAAAAAGACAAAAACTAAAAAATGTATAAGAACTATACATATGTACAAGAATTCACCCAAGGAGGCCCACCTACGAGTAATACTTCTTGAGGTAGAGCCCATTTCTAGGCTCCGCTAAATATTTCCCTTCAAAGTCAACCAGACGATAATCGCCCTTCTTTAAAACTTCCTTCACGATGAATGGTCCGAACCACATGGGTTTGAAATTCCCTGGCCCCAGGGAATCCTTATCTTGGTCATAGACCAGGATAAGGTCGCCTTCAGAGAAAATCCGAGGATGAACGAACCGATCATATTGACACTTGACTCTTGGCTTGTGAGCCTCATTAGCCAAGGATGCATCACGTCGTTTCTCATCGAGGTGCTCGAGATATAATAAGCGTTCCTCAAGCGGTGAAGTGTTTAGCAATAACAATAATTCCAACTTAAGAGATGGGATCTAGCATTCTATAAGCAAGACTGCTTCCAACCCGTAAACAAGTTGAAAATGTGAGAAACCAGTGGCAGTCTTTACAGATGTTTGGTAGGCCCACAATGCCGAGTATAACATCAAATTCCAATTTGACTTGGTTGAATTGATTGTTCATTGTAGAATGGTCTTGAGCGACTTATTCACAACTTCCACCTGACCATTCGCTTGTGGGTAATAAGGTGATGAGTGTTATTGCCTCAACCCAAGATTTGATGTTAATTCAGACATCATTTTTTTTTTCTGAAAGTGACTACCATGGTCAATGACAATATCCTTCGAGACATCGAACCTTGCTATTATCTGATTAAACAAGAAGATATTTTTTGTCTCTCCATCATCCTTGAACTTCGGCATAGATTCAACCCACTTGATAAAGTAGTCTACTATTACGATGATATAACAGTGACCCCTAGCTGAGGGGGGTGGCATGTAGTATAATCAATGCCCCACTTGGTGAAGGGGCCAACTATGATGATGGGAAACATGGGAGCAGGATGTGTCCTCATCTTCCATGAGAAGATCTGACACGGGTGGCACTTCTTGACCAATTCAACGCAATCTTTGATTAACATCAGCCAATAGTAACTGACTCGTAGAATATTTTGGGTTATTTCCAACCCAGACAAATGACCACCACATGGTCCAATGTGGTAGTTGTTAAGCATGAGTTATGCTTCTTCAAGGGCGAGACATCAATGAAGGATGAAATCTATACCTTGACAATAGAAAGTGTCTTCGAGAATAAAGTAGTTTTTTGCCTGATGGCGTATACGCTGACGCTTGTCATGAGAAGCAGAAATAGGGAACTTCAAAGTCTAGAGATAGACTAGTATATCTCCATACCAGGGATCTAAAGATGAGATAAAAAACATATCTCCTTTAATAGGCGACTCTTTGGGTATAACATCACCTGACTCGACCAGAAGTTCCGGGATGAGTTCTGCAAAGACCAATGACTTTTTGGATTTTGTTGAAAAAAAATCCAAGTCAAATTCCTGGAGGATAACTATCCATCTACTTATATTTCCGTCGATTACGCATCGTGTCAACACATATTGTAATGGATTCACAACAACAATGACGGTGGTCTTGCGAAACAAGATATAGTGACAGAACCATTGGACATCATGAACTGCTGCTAATGCAAGTTTTGCAACATGGGAATAGTTGAGTTCTGGTCCAACCAGGCCTCGGCTCAGGTAATAAATCACATGCTCTTCAAGAAAATCATCCTCTTGAACCAAGACCATGTCAATGGTCAATTATGAAGTGGCCAAATACAATAAGAAATATTTATTATAATTGGGTGGCTGAAGTAGGGGGGTAGACGTGAGGGCCCGTTTCAATGCTTTGAAAAAGCGATGAGAGACTTTGTCCCAATGGAAAGGAATGTCCTTCTTTAGTAAACGCATGAACCCTTTTGTGATCTTGACATAGTTTGCGATGAAACACCGTAAAAAGTTCTCTTTTCCCTGTAAACTCTGAAGCTGAGGGACTGTGCACGTGGGAGGAAAATGAAGTATCGCCTTAGCCTTTAAAGGATCAACCATGATCCCTGTTGTTGAAACTATGAAACCTAACAGATGACCTGACATCACACAAAAACTAAATTTGTTTTGATTCAAGCGAATCTGATACTAGCGACATCGCTCAAAGATAAGTCGGAGGTGTGTGGGATGATCATCTCTCTTGCGATATCATGATGCTAAATCATCTAGATAAGCCTCAACTAGGTTTTTTTTTATCATAGAAATAAAAATACATGGCCCACTGAAAAGTGGATCCGACATTCTTTAGGCCAAAAGGCATCTTGCGATAAGAAAATGTATCCCACGAACAGATAAAAACTGTTTTATGTTGGTCCTCAGGTTTGATCTGTATGTAATTGTATCCCGAGAAACCATACATGAAAGAAAATACCTTGCAGCCTGTGCATTCATTGAAAATCTGGTCAATAAATGGAGTGGGGAAATTATCCTTTGGACAAGCCTTGTTCAAATCACGGAAGTCCGTACACACATGAATCGTACCCTGTTTTTTGTTGATTGGAACGGGATTCGACACCCATTGAGTCAATTGGACGGGGTAGATGAAACCATCTTTGAGTAGTTTATCTACTTTAGCCTTAATAGTTGTTGCTTTCCAAGGATTAACCGGACAAAGCTTCTACTGGACCGTCTTGGCGTCAGGGTAAGTCGTGATTTCCTCGTAAGACCAAGCGAAAATGTCGCAAAATTCTTTAAATAAATATGTATAGACTTGAATCTCCTTAGGGGAACAATCCGCTCTGATGAATACATTCTCCACGACACTAGGGGTTCTGGAAATATCAATAGGTATCATTTTAGTGATGGTTTCCATATTACCCTCGGCATAAAATGTGTGCGTAGCCAGAGGATTAATAGGACAAGACCTATCTCGAGTTATAGTCAACACAAATTCTCATGCCTCTGTTATTCCTAACTATGGGACGAAGTATGATCTGTGATGGAGATCATCCCAGGGTCTATCCAGACCATTCAATGCCTCTTAAATTGCCTCGTCAGAGGGCAAGACCAAGTATAAGGAATTGGTAGTGGCAAGGGAACCTTGAGCCCATGCAAGCTCGAGAACTTGATCTAACTCCGGTGCAGGAGTTGGACCAGGGTTGGCTGAATCTTGCTGGAATATAGAGTACTCAACTTATTCCACAGATAAGGGCATGGACATGCCATGGTGCCCTGTCCCTTCCATCATGGTTGATGGGGAAGGAAGAATCCATGGATCATTAAAGTAAGTCGTGCAAAATGACAACATTGAAAAGATTTCAGCCTTAGGCTGGTCGGGGACAACCGATATCATTTTGACATCATTGAAAAGAGGTGGGTAATCAAAAGTATCCATGAGAGGTGGGCACAAACCAACCCTCACATTGATGACACCAGGCTATGGGTTATCAATCATTGGGACCGTGGATGTCCCTGATGAAGGGTCAGGTCTGGAGAAAGACAATTGATCAATGGTCACGATTCGACCCTCATGTGGAAACAATAAGACCTGAAAAAATGTAGCAACCATTGTATGCATGGCATATGTCCAACTCCTTCATAACAAGAGGTTGTAGTCGAGAGGTGCATCGACCACTTCAACTTCGACACACATGGTATTCCCTCCCAACTGCATGGGGAAAGAAGGAATGATGACCATAGAAAGTCATGAGAAGAGTAGGTGAAGGAGACAAAACAGGTTGGCAAATGGCCTTCCAACACACAAATGACATCACACATGTTGATGCACCCTCATCAACCACCATACGAAAAATATTTCGGGTAGACGATTACGTGGGGTGAGCCACTACTATCTGAAATATGAAGTGGTATGGGAGACGAGGTTTCAAGTCGGTTGTATCAAGTGTGATAGTTCCCAGATTACATGTCTTGGTGGATCCTAATGTGGTTAACATATCCTTTCTCTATGAAGGGCAGCTCTGAAGGACCTCCAAAGCAGACATCGCGTAAGGGGTTTGTGACAAATCCTCCACTACAGAGTAGTTTTGGGTGACCCTCATGTTTGGATTATGTGGAGCTTTCTTGAACACCCCTTTTGGGATGCGTGTCATTGTTTCACCCAACGTTCTCCCGATATGGAGAGGAATAGACGGGTTTTCAACTTCTTTTCCCTTTTCAGCAGTACTTGGCGTTCTATAATCATGTACCCTAGTAGCTATGTGAGCTTCACCTTTCAACATATAAATGTTTGAAGTTGAGGGATTGCTAGATGACGAAGGGGGTCCCTGACTGCCCCCATCTACGTTCGTAGAGGCTTGAGTTAAAATTTTCCCATGAGTAAATGGGTTCGTTAAAACTGCAGGTTGTTGTTGCGCCAATAACTTTTGGGCCTCCACGATTCGAGGGCACAGGTGAGTCAGGTGGTCTTCCACGCAGAGGTTGCACAAATACTTCGACTTCTTTCTCTCTGTTTTGACCCCGCTAGCATTATTGGTGGGTTTCTTATTCCCCTTACCCTTCTTTTGCTGGTTTTTATTCCCTTCGACATGTTGGTTGGATTTTGGGTTTGTTGATTTCACGTTGTGTACATCTGACGTCTGAGTAGGGGGAGCAGTCAAACTAGGAGTTGGTCTTGCCACTATCTGTTGTATTGAAAATTGTTTCAATCGGTTTGACAGTGGATCAATGGGATTTCCTTGTGTTGAACCAACAATGTCGTCAGCATGTGGTCCAGACTTATGTCTGGTCTTATCAAGAATGGACCGTGGCGCATTTGGCAAAACTTCGTAAAGAAAACCATACTGAGAGTCAATTAGCTCTAGTTGTTGAGCTCTCATTATCTCCTCTTCCTCTGAAAACACCCCTGACGTTGCTACGTCCTTGGATAGTTGGGGTACCAAAGACTTAAGGAACCATTCCAACATGAATGCTGGTGGAACTAGTACTTTAATCAAACTCTTTCGGTGCTTCCATTCTCATATGTGATCAGAGATATGGTTAGCCTTTGTCTGCTCAAATTTGGCCAGCAATTTTATGTCGGTATCGTATCTCACAGGTAATTGAAAATAGTTTATGAAAACCATTGTCAATTCGCCAAAAGTAGAATATATTGAGCAGTCTAGCTCGATGTACCATTTCGCGGCACTCCCGATAAGAGTGCGTTGAAACAGACACAACTAAATGGAGTCATCCCTCAAAGAATTGGATTGGCACCATAGATGAAATGTGGTCACATGATCACCTCGATATTCGTTAGGCTTGCCTTCAAACTTTGGAATGTCTGAGGGAAACTTGGTTGGCATGGTAGGCCAACCTGGATCATGATAGATTGGGTCATTTAATAATCTTGACAAGTCTAGCAAATGCAAAGTTGCCAGAAATGGTATCTTAGGTTGTTGAGTATGTACAGGAGGATAGGAGCATGGGATTTGGCTAGCACCAGTTTGCCAGGAAAAGTTAGGCTGTTGGCCTGGGTTCTGGTAAAAGCCATGTCCTAGGCCAGTATTCGTATGTTGTGCTTGTCAAGATGTCATTGGCTGACTCCCATAGTAGGACTTTGAGGGATGAGAAGGGATTTCTCCTGACATAGTGTTCCAAAGGTTCTAGAAAGGGTTTCCCCCTGTCGATCCGATGGGCATAGGTCCTGATCCTTGCTCGGGGTTCCATCGACCATGGAAGGGGTTTCCCCCGGTCGACATCCCTGACGAGGGAACTGATCCCTGCCAAATATTCCAAGGTCCTTGAGAAGTGTGTGCCCCCTATGCAGGAATAGTACCCTGCACAGGATTTGGTGATCCAAAACTAGGTTTTCCTCCGACCAAGATGGTAGCTGACGAGAATGCGTTGTTACCAAATGTGCCAAACAAAGAGAATGACAAAGAACCGACCGGTGTGGTACTAGAAGAAGGTCCTTGACTACCTGATTTGGACAGGTTGTAGTTCATGGTCGGCTAGACAAGTTGTTGAGGAGCATCACCGAGTGAGGGAGACAACAGAGGTATATGACCCCCGCCGTAAGGGAAAGCATTATAAGGGGTTGAGGTGCCCCCCATGGACCCTTGCAGAGAATCATTTGAGATCCCTACCCCCAGACCCAAATTCTGTAAGGTCGAGTAGGAGAGGAACAAGTTTGTGTCAAAGTTGGGCATCCCATATGAAAACGGAGGGCCTGTCGCACTCTGCATAAACAGTGTAGTGATCATCGTCATGGATGGAATTAGACCACTGCCTGAGGTAGAGGCAGTCGAGACCATACTGGCCTGGACTTGTGAAGGTGAGTTAGGAGGCCGAATGCTCCCGGTTGTGGTAGTCGTAGAGGGAGTATAAGGACTCCCTGACGAATTAGCAGCATTTTCTTCCATTGTTTCTTGTAGGATTATTTGATGCTCATGATGCTTTACCATTGGAGGGGTAATCTATATCAGAAGTGGCGCTGACAAGTCAGTGATCAGAGAGTTATACAGACCGAGAGATTCCACTCCAAGGTTAGAAATAGTTGGTCCCTTAGGAAACGAATGTTCTCCTCTCGGATATGGCTCAGTTACAGCTTCATGTGGCCCGGTTGCCTCAAATGACCCTTCCTGGTCAAGTCTTCGCCTTCGCGGTGGCGGTAATGGCTCCAAGTTAACCGGCGGTAGGCCCAAAAGGCTTCACGACTGATGGAGCTCCTGATATTCCACTATGTGAGAGGATCAATGACACACTAAGGATTTCTATCATTGAAGACTAAAACAAGCACTAGAAAAAGTTCCTATGAGATGCAACAAGCAAACCACTATTACTAGTTGGAAGAGCAGTTACAACAACCAACACTAGAGCAACTTACCAGTTCAAGTGCAACTAGAACATGGAAGCACCCTCTGGGTATACTCTACAAAGTGTGGCCCGATGTCTACCCTAGGTACCACAATATACCCCCGCAGTCACCTGTGTAAGTCCCTAAAATCAAAGGCAACTAGGTTTCCAGCTTGTGAACAACTACCAGGCAGGTACAGTCAACAGTCAGGTGGACTGCAATGAGTAGGGTATCAAGCCCAAAACCTATCGAGGGTATCGAAAGAAAGTGTTATGGAAGATGATTGAGGACCTCGAATGGATTCGAGACCCACGAAGCTCCGTGGCAAATGCGATCAACGTAATCCCAAGATAAGTCCTTTATATGCGTTCCTCCGCTATGATTGGTCCGGATTTGGAGGGGTTATCTTCGCTACCTTTCCACACACGACCTCGTGTTTAGCCCCTATGTTAGAGGGGGGTCCCGGATATTTTCCACATTACTAGAATTTTTCACTCCCTAGCACAGACTCCTATGTTTGTTTTATAGCCTTGAAGAGTTTCCTCTCCAACCTAAATCAAGGCTCTAGCCTAATCTAGTTAACGGACCCTACAAACACAAAGTTTGATTAATTTTAATTAAGTGTTAATTTTAAGTGGTTTATCTTAAGTCAAAGGAACGAAAATGAAATTGATGGTGTTTTTTAAGAGATGAAAGAGAAGAACAAATTTTGGAAACAAAATTACCTTTTTTTTTCAACAAACAAAGATTTGCAAATTGAACACTCTTTAACTAACTTTTCTAACTAATTTTTCTTTCTAAGATGTTTTAAAAGAAAAACTCAAAACTGAATTTCGCTCGACTACGAGCTACTTAAAGTCCTAATTATTCAGTAAAGAACTTAAGAAAGCACTCTTCTTCCTAAAAAAACAACTGACCTAACTACTTAACCAAACAAGAAATTGAAAATTTCTTTTTTTTTATATGCTCCAAAATAAGAAACTTGAAAATGAATTCTTTTCTTTTCTTCTAAAGCAAGTAAAAAGGGAAAAGTGAAGACAAGATGAGACCAAAAACTAACTTCCGGTCTACTATGGCTCATAGAGAGTTACTGACAATACTAAACAAGTTAATTAGAAAAACTCACAAAACTTGTCCCAAACTCTAATAAAAAAAACACAAGAAAACTTGATAGAGAAAAAGCTAACTGCTATCAGACCTAGGCCAAAGACTATACGAAACAGAGACCAGGGATAAATCAAGAAAACCCATGAGAAAAATGGCTTAATTCAGGGAATAGGATGGCTACCTCTTCTTTAAAAATATTTTCCTGACACAGGCACAAAATGGATACTTCAGCAGCCTGTGTATGTATATGGGCTATCCAAATATATGGTGTGTATGTACGCGTGCAGACCCACTACAGGTTGTGTACACCTCTGTGAATTCTCTAAAAAAGAAAAATTAACAGTCAAACACAAGCAGGGAGTACTGGTATGGAAGACTAGAATCCCTTAAAGACACAGAAACTTACTGAAACTCAAAAAACAGTAAATAAACCAATTAAAAATACCCCAAAACACAAATCCTCTAAAAACCCTAGAGGTTCCCCAGTACGGTCATCAATTCTTCTATAGTGGGAAAAAACCCCCTACAGACTACACTAGGGTTCTAAAGTGCAGGCAGAGCTAACCATCTAAAGTCTCCTACTTTTAACAACTATACCGACAACACCCCACATTCATATATAAAGTACAAAGTATAGGGATCCGGTAGTCTTACAAAGTATATATAAAGTGTCGATCCCAATGCGTTTGGTCGCTTCGCAACTGCAAATATCCTCCCAAGGCTAATTGCATTCACTAAAAGACAAACAAGAAACTATGAACAAGCATTCTATATATGGATTAATGGGTTAGATGTCATAACAAAATGTAAATCATACATAGAGATAAAACACACCATATACCGGGACAACAAAAGTAATTCTTTATATTAATCTCATAATGTCACTTACAAAACGAGATCAACAACTGCTCCTCGAACCCAGTCCCAGGATCCTCTTCACCAAGCTCCAAATGCTTCCACGTATCCTTCTTCTCTCACACTTCTCTCTAGAGAATAGGCATAGGTTTATGGATGAGGAAAAAGGGAAAGAATTGGTAATTTTGGCTCTAACTCATAATGTGGATGCAAATTATTGGGGCAAGGGGGGATTAGGAAATGGGTGAATTCTCACTGCTTTCATGCTTATCCTTAGAATGGGACCCCAGCACCTTATTTTATATGCCAAAAAGATAGTTATTCGATTGGGTGACGGGCTATGGACGATCAATTGGTCAGGAAACTACCCAAAATCTCGTATTCCCTTACAACTTTTTATTTTTTGTAACTTTTGTGGGTATATGCGGGATGTAATGACGCATCTAGCATACATACAGAGGAATTAATGGTGTAGTTAGCGTACACACGAGGGAAGTAGTGGTATAGGGCGCGTACCTCTTCAAAAATTTGGTTTTTAAGAAGAGATATTTAGTATTGGCTAGGCAAAAATAGTAAGTAATATGGCCTGCAACTAGGTATGCATGTCTGGTGAAAATTAGGGTTATAACATTGTGAGACTGTACGAACCCCTACACGATGTGTACTTATTGTGGAGAAATAGACCATGTGGTGAAGAATTGTCCACATCTGATCACAAAATGGAAAGAAAAGAGAAACTAAAATTTACAAATGATTGCAATAGAAGAACGTGACGAACAACATAAGACAACAACAGTTATGTGTGAAGGGATGACAACCAAAGTGAATGTGTCAGATCAAGGGAATAAAATCCACCAGTGGGTAAGGAAATAAGTCAAGCCTCTTTCATTGTTTGATCCAAGAAAAGAGAAAGAAACCTACAAGCAAGCAAGAAAAGAACTGGTTGGAGCATAATGGGAAGCTTTAACTTCATCTGTGCCACCTTTGTATGACATACTGTCGATGTATGATATGCCTCCAATGTATGACCCTTCCGGAAGGCAAGTTGAAAAGGTAATCACTTTGAGAAGTTTTTTATAATTAATGAAGGATGAATATTCTTTAAGCATGCAGCGTGGAATGATTGATCATTTCACCCAAGAGAAAGAGATACTTGTGGCAAATGGATTAGTTAATCATGTGCACCAGAACAAGAGAAAGAAAAGAGAGTTTTGACTCAATGCGTAGATAGGGAACCACGACATGGAAAATATCATTATATATATAGGCTTTGATGTGAATGTCATCCAAAGGCATACTTGGGCGATGATGGGCCATTTGAGGTTGATTTGGTCTTCTATCCAGTTGAGATTAGGGAACCAACATAATATTGTTCCAATTGGAAGATTGACAGGGGTAAGTGTCAATATTGATGCAGTGTGCAGTGTAGCAGAATTTGAAGTGATTGAAATAGTAGAGGATAGTACACCTTATTCAACACTATTGGGACTTGAATGGGCATTTGATAATCAAACTCACATTTATATAAAGAAAATACAGATGGTATTCAAAGTAGAAGACTTGAAGTTTACTATGTCATTAGATCCTACTAAAGGAAGGAGATATGTAGAGACAACAAAGAGAAAAGAATTTGACACTTTATATAATATGACTTCATGGATGGATGATTATGTGAATCCTACAGTTGAAGGTGTACTTAGTTGGAGAATTATCATTTCATGTGCATCAGACTCAGAAGAAGATCTAGAGAATTGGCAACAAAGGTTGCACGAGGTGTCTACAAGGAAACATGTTTGGATTACCCACACGTTGTGATGGATTGGAACTGAGATATGTGAACCTCCAAGCTATCATGGAATAACTGATGTATTTTCTCTTATAAGAGAGTTTGAGTTACAAATATCATATCAATAGAGACTACTAGCGTTGGATGTTGCATTGAAAGAAACCCATGCAAGATGGTGGGCTACGCAGAAGGATGGAATAATAGATTGGCAACAGTGAATTTTTTTATTACAAGTCAGATTAAGAATAGAGAATGAAAGTATCATGCCAAATAAAAATGGATTAAGTTTCCCAACAAATCATATTACGAAGTGTACCTCAACATGGAGATCATTACCTCAACAAGAATGGACACATTTATTTGTGCATACTCTGGAGACTACTCCAAAGAGTTGGTAGATAGAACTAGAAGTGAGAAGAGGCACATGAGATTGGCAAAAGTTGACCAGGAAATTCAAGGTAACTTTTAGTTTTGAAAATAATAATCCTTTGATTGACTAATCCTTGCAGGTTATCAAGAACAATAATTTTGCGACAGAAGGCTTGATGTATAGTACAACTAGAGTTATTGAAACATTTGAAGAGATCTTGCATTGTTATAATGTTCTTTAAGAATACCAGGAGGATGAAGACACAAGGAATTTGTAGACACCGAATACTTAAGAGGAACACACAGTAGAAGGACTAGAGCTTGAGTTAGATGTATATGCAAAGCCTCTAAGAACAAGGAAACTGAACATTGGTACAGAAGAGAAGCCTAAGTTTGTGAACATAGGAAACTATTGGAGTGATGAGATAGTAGAGAATATTGTCGACTTACTATACGAATACCAGGATATGTTTCCAACTACATTCTCAGAGATGAAAGGAATTGTTGGGGAGTTAGGAGAAATGAAGATCCCACTAAAACCAAATGTTAAACTTGTGAAAAAGAGACCATATAGAATGAACCTAACGTATAAGAAGAAGGTAAAATAAGAGATAGAAAAAATGTTGCAAGCTATAATTATAGAACCTATTGAAGAATCAGAATGGATCATCCCAATGGTAGTCTAAGACAATAAGATAGGTGGAATCAGGATATGTGTATATCTGAGAAAATTAAATGATGCTTTCTTACACAACCAATTTCCTACCCCATTTACATATGAAGTATTGGAAAATGTAGGGGCCGAGAGGATTACTTTTTTACACATGGATTCTCAGGATACCACTAGATCAAGATTGCACAAGAAGATAGATATAATACCACTTTTGCGATAGAATGAGGTTGTTACTGGTACACAGTTATGCCATTTGGTTTGAAGAATGCACCGTTATATTTTCTAGAGTAGTTGTTGTAGCTTTCAAAGAGGTCATTCATAAATTCTTAGAAGTGTACTTAGATGACTGGAAATATTCATCCTGTTAAAAGACCACATTGAAACTTTGCACTTAATGTTGGATAGGTGTAGGCAGTAACAGATCTCATTGAATTTGAAGAAATGAATTTTTTGTGCACCTTTTGGAATATTGTTGGGCCATGTGGTGTGTAAACAGTTGTGATTGTTGATTTTCCACCACCAACTTCAGTGTGACAGTTGAAATCCACATTGGGTCATATAGGATACTATCAAAATTTCATCAGAGGATATGCACAGATCACAGACCCTATGGAGAAGTCATTAAAGAAGGAATTTAAGTATCAGTGGAATGAAAAATATCAGAAAATCCTGGATACATTGAAACAAAACATGGTCATTGCGTCAATTCTAATTTTTCTTAACTGGAGAAAGGAATTTAATGTTCATGTGGATGCATCGTCTATTTCATTGGGAGTAGTTTTGGCGCAACTAGGTGAAGGATATTTAGACCATCCTATTGAATTTGCAAGTAGGAAGTTATCCTCTACAGAACATAACTACACTACAACAAAACAAGAAGGATTGGCCATGATGTATGCCTTGCAAAATTTCAGACACTATCTTTTGGGATCTCACTTTAAGATGTATACAGACCATTCTACACTGAGATACCTAGTGAATAAGCTAGTGTTTGGGGGGAAGAATATGTATATGGATATTGTTGTTCCAGGAATATGACTTTGAGGTGATCGTGAAACCAGGGAAATTTAACTCATGACCGGATCACTTATCACGCATATTGTCAGGTAAAGATGCAAGAAACTTGGATGACAGTTTACCAAGTACACACTTATTTGCAATTCAAATGGTTGATGACTATTTTGTAGACATAGTTCAATTCTTGAGTACGGTAATAGCCCCACCAGAGTTTACAGTTGTGCAGAAGAAGCAATTAGTAGTGAAGGTCATAGACTATCATCTAATAGCAGGGAATTTATACAAGTTAGGCACATATGGAATTATGTGACAATGTGTATTAGAGCATGAAATACATATTATATTGTCATAGGTGCATGAAGGATTTTCAAGAGGACACCACGTAGGAAAAGAAACAACTCATAGGATTTTGCGTGAAGGATTATGGTGGACTACCCTGCATAAAGATGCCAAGGAATTCTATCAGAGATGTGATGTTTGTCAGAGACTTGGGAATCCTTCCAGGAGAGATGAGATTCCATTAGTACCACAAGTAGCATTACAAGATTTTGATAAATGGGCAGTGGACTTTTTTGAGCCAATTAATCCACCGGCTAAGAGGTTAGGAGCTAGGTACATCATTACTGCAATAGACTACTTAACCAGATGTGCCAAGGAAGAACCAGTCAGAGACTGCAGCGCGGAGACGGTTGCACAATTTTTGTTTGAAAATGTCGTGACGAGTTTTGGATGCCCAATAGTACTTATGAGTGAATAGGGAAGTCACTTTATGAATAGGAAAATTGTAGAATTGGCATAGGAGTTTCAGCTCCATCAGAAGAAGAACGCCCTATAACACCCTTAGGAAATTGGAACAGTAGAATCATTTAATAAGATCTTAGAACATGCGTTGATGAAGGTTTTAATGTAAGTCGAGACGACTGAGACTTGAGAATTTCAGCAGTGTTATGGGAATATAGGACTACGAGAAAGAAGTTGATAGGAAATAATCCATTTAGATTGATGTATGGTTAAGAAGTTGTGATGCCTATGGATTTTATTGTACTGAGTCTGCACATTGTTGTGATGGTAGAGCTTACAAATTCTAGCTTAATGGAAAAGAGACTGTCAGAACTAGTAGAACTCGAAGAATACCGATTTGTCATAGGTTTCCATCAACAAGTGTAGAAAGTGCACGATAAATCATGGAATGACAAGTGCATTAAAACAAATAAGTTTTAGAAAGGAGACTTAGTGTTACTTTATGACACCAAGTTTTTGCAGCACCCAGGGAAGATCCAGATACATTGGATAGGACCATATGTGTTCAGGTTTTTGACAGAGGTAAGTGTTGTTCAATTTAAGACGCTGAAGGGAGAAGTTGTGGAAGGAATGGTTAATGGTAGCCAATTGAAACTGTATAGGTACAGTCGAGATTTCATGCACTAGTCCAAACTATGAAAAAGGTGTACCATAGTCCTTATATAATAGTGTATTATAAAAAAGAAAAAGAAAAAGAAGAAAATCAATAAAGGAGTTTGAAGGTTGGAAGTATGAATCAAAAAATGATGCATATAAGAAAGAGGAAGGAGAACTGTGAAGAAAGGCGAAAGAGAGTATGAAGAAATAAGAAAAGGTTGGATATCCACGCAGATGATGGTTGAAGGAATTAAAGATCAAACTTGACGGGAAAATCATAAAGAGTGATCATAATGGTGAAGTAGTCGAGACACATATTCATTAATGAAAAGCAACATCGAAATCGTGACAAACTGAGAAGATATCAACCATCATCCACAAAATCGGTTGAATTTATTACAGAGTATGGCAAGAATTGAATGTGAAGTACAGCCGGATTGGACAATAGGTTTGGGCACGAAGAACATAAACAACTGGAGACAAGTGATAAGAGAAGTTCAAGGTCGACAACCAGAAGTTATTGTTATTTGAATCTTTCATAGAGAATAGCGAAGAGAAGAGAGCCGAGTGAATGCAGACATAGCTGAGTAAGAAAATTTATAGAGAGAAGTTTCATATATCTATGGCACCACACAAAGCAGCCACATCATCAGTCTCACAACCAAAGAAACAATGCACTAAGCCATCGGTAGTACTGATACATGAAGAGACTTCAGGAACATCTACGTTAGATCCGAGTTCAGCCAAATTTCCAAGGGATTATGTGCCACCAAGAAAACCATTAAAGAAGCTGGTCAAGTTGCAGAAGGAGGTGAAATATGAGCTTGTGGAACTAGAAATTCCACCCAGAGTAATAATCGAAGGGGATGTGATAGAAGAAACATTGAGCTTGAAGTTCATAGATCACGATCTGTTAGACGAAAAGAAGTTCCTAGACTTAGCACCAAGGAAATATATGAAGAAATTCATCGATCTAGAGATTTCGTTTACTAGAGTTGATCCAAAGACTTGAGCAGTAGGATTGGACAAATCAGTAATCCTGGACTTGCTACAAATACCACATTTTGGTAGGAGCGTTGAGATCAATGCCTGCATGAAGATGTTGTTAAACTGCATCCATGGGGGATATCTATGGTTGTACAGATCCATGTCCATTGACACGGAATTTATTGCATGAATAACTGTATTTACAATGGCATGCGAGGATCAATCACCATGTTTCACATACAAATCGAATGAAAACACATTATCGGAGAAGAAGAAAGAGAAGTTTGGAATGTTTAAAGAAGCATGTGGGCTCGACGTAGAAAATATCAGTGACAACTGCATCAAGTTTGCAATGAAAGTGATAGCCTGGAAATTGCTAAGAACGTGTCGCAGGGATCAAGTGCTAGAAGGTGCGATAGTAATGGTAGAGAAGTGCGTTAAATACATATAGATGAATTGGAAAACTTTCTTAGTCAACTAGTTCCAGATAGACTATAGGGAAGTTCAATATAGAGGTATGGAGTTTCATTACACATGGTTGTTGATACTAATAGAATTAGTGGCTTGGAAGGAGCCGAACGACTCACAATTTTTGTCAGCAACCAATAATCCATGTTTGGCAGCAAGATACTCTAAATTGTGGCATATTGCACACAAGGAAAGACAACAGGGTAAAAATATAGATTTGTGTATCTATAAGGAGGTCATTCAAGAGAGCATTCAGAGAACACTATGAATTTTACCACATGTGGTATAAGCATATAAGCCAGTTGTGCAATTTAAGGCAGAGATCCATCACATGTAGATCCAAGTGAATAAGGACCCAAGTCAAGAAAGGTTTCCCACACGATACAAGTTCACTAAAGAATATATGTGACACATCATGGAAGATTGGGATGTTGAGTGGAAGATCCCATTGACAGAAACAGGGAAACCAAAGACACAACAACCAGACATAGAAGAAATAGGAGATGACGATGAAGATGAAGAACATGAAGGAAATGATGCAAGAACAACAAATAAGGCAGTGTCACGTATGGAAAAGAAGTGGAAGAAACAAGATACAGAAACATCAGTACCACAACGAAAGAAGAGGAAATCAGTTAAGGAAGTGGCCATCTAGACCCTATCAGAGAATGACTTAGAAAAAATTGCAAATCAGGTGAAGGAGGTGACTAAGGAAGATTTTGAGCGAGCGTCACAGAAGAAAGAAGAAAGGCACTTGGACGTGCAAGCACAAATTTCCGCACTGCGTCAAATTGTGGAGACCACTAGAATCGTATCAGTCCAAATATATGAACAAGAGTAGATGACAAATAATGAACAAGAGTAGATGACAAATATTCAACTGATGACATCTGAGATAGAATGTGAGTGCCAAGTAATTAAGCTAGTGACAAGAGCCTTGGAGTTCCCAACAACAGAGTTACAGGAGAAAGCAAAGGCACTAAATCATATTGACTTAGTGTTATCTCAGATTTCATTATAAGTATTATAAAGTCTACAGATCAGAGTCACACAAGAAATTCAAGTGCGCACAACATCAATGTCAATGGATTTGACAAAGGAAGTCAAAGACAAGGATGTATTATAGGCAGAATGTGACCAACTTAGGCTGGAGAGAGATGAGGAAATGAAAAGAAGGGAGAGACTAAAACATGTCGTAAATGGGGTTTATAATACCATTCTTGAAGTGTTTATACAGGAAGATGCCATAGTATAAGAACGAGTTATGAAGATTGGAGAATCCATTCAAGGCTTCCACACAAAGATTAATGATCTAGAAGCGCACTAGATAAGAGTACACCAACAGAAGAAGCAGAACAGAGAGAGAATACAGTGACAACGATAGTAGGAAGCATCAATAATTTGGTGGAGGAGTGTGCCAAATTGTATAATGAAATCAGACAAGTGTGAAAGCAACTGACAGAAGATGCAAAGCTACAATAAATTAGGCAGAACTTGCAAGCCATGCAAGATAGGGCACAAAATTTCAAGGAAACCATGAACACTCTTCCAACGGAAGAAAACATGAATGAAATTATAGATAATAGGCATATATACTTAGACATGAACCAATTAAGAGTAGAACAACAAGATTGTGAACATAAATTAGAGATATTGCAAGAGGAAGCGTTTTGAGTAGCAGGGGAACTAGTAGTTGCGCAAGGCATCGCAAGGAATGAATCACAAGACAATGAAGAGAATATAAAGACACATATTACAGAAGAGATCAAAAAAAAAATTCTTGCAGCAGGAAGCACAAGTCAAAGAAAAGGTCGTTCCCACAAGAGAAATATTTCACAAGTTCATGGTGGCATGGAAACACGCCTGAAGTGGCTTGGGACAAGCCATAGGTTACTGTTGGGAACCTAATGGAGCAGACCATTTTGCGTAATTTTTGGGAGTCATTTAGGAGCGAACTGAATGACAAGCCAACAAAGGAGTAGTGCGCACAGAAGATAGTTAGCGTATTTTCAGGAGCCAACATGAAAAAGGTAGAAGTTAGTTAGGAGTTTTGGGACATTTTGTCCACATTGTAACATGATAATCCCCAATGTATATGTATAAATATTTATGGTTTTTGGGTAGAAAGGAAGAGAGATTTGTTAATGAACGGATGAGTAGTTGATTAGCTCGTAAGTTCAATATTGTAGTTTTGTCGAGTTGATGAGTATGAGTCGAGTTGAAGATTAGTCGAGAAGTATGTGTGCACTACAACATAGAACGACTTGGGAAAGTTTGGGTTTTAACCAGATTATTGTATGAGCGTAGTGTGCACCTATTGTAGGGATTAAGCATGAATGAATGATAGTCATTGTGGACGTAGCCCATTTTGGGGTGAACCACATTAAATCCTTGTGTTCTGATGCATTTTTATTTCTAATGTTCATTGCGCACATAGAATAGATGCTTAATGGTTAATATGAATATGTTGTATGATGGTTCTGCACATATGTTGAATGGTTAACTGAGATATACATGTTAGATTTTATTATGTTGTTATGAGTTTGCGCACAGGGTATATGAATGAATGTTAAGTAAATAGTAAGGATGAATGCCTCATATTCCCCCATGATTGTGGAATCCCAGTTCCTGTAGTCCCGATAGGTACCTGAGGTGAGACTTCACCTATTTGCAGGTGATACTGAAAGATAAAGTATCTTGGGATTTGTTGGTGAATTAATGTTTAACCTCGGGTCTTCCCACTATGCACTAACAATGATTATGCATCCCATTTTTTTTGGGTATATTCTCTATATATGGATGATTAGTTAGTAGTAACTTCTCTTGGGAAAACCATGAATTTTCAATTGAAGTCATGCAAATTTATATAAGAATTTTTATTTTTTTTAATAATTTACTTCTATTATTATTTCACTTATTTCAACATGGAGGCAGTATATAGTGTTGTATATTAGTGTGTGGAATTTTTCCCCTATATTTGTAAAGATATTTTCCATTGCCCTTTTTTTTTGTTGTAAGTTCCCTCTAACTGATATGAATGTTTTTTATTTTTCTCTAAATATTCTTTCATAAGATTTTTTTGTTAATTATTGTCAATGATTCACATGTGACGCAAATAGAATGGTGTTATTGCCAAAATTTAAAGGTAGTAACAAGAGATCAATCTATTATCACCTAAGATAAATGATATCATTTTTTACAAATATGGTTTGATTGCTAAAAGGTTTGATAAGTTATTACTTATGTGGTTTGAAAAAAAAAAAATGGTCGACAATGGATTGGATCATGGACACCAAGATGAAGGGCACTCTCTAGCAGAACATCCAACTCTATTGGTTCATCAAAGAAAGAAAACTTCTTCACTGGGGAAAGTGGCTCACTAGGAGTCAGATTCTGCAAAAGTTCCCCCATATGATGGAGGAACTTAGCACAATGGGGACCATTGCTTCCTAATAGGGGAGGGATGAACAAGGTGCATACTAGTGGTCCCCCACTTGTTCCACTAATTCATAGTGGTTCCACATCTTGGCAGTTTTTCTACATTTTTTCAGGTCCCAAAAATCTGGGGCCGTTTCAGTAGTAGAATTTGGCAAATAAAGGACTATGTGACTAAAAATTTTAGTCACGACATGAAAAAATGACTAAATTCTACTATTGTTTTTCAACACAATTACAAATGACTAAATGGGTGACTAATTTGATTGTTGGGAAAAAATCACATCTAAATAATTAGTCACACAAATAAAAATGACTAAATAAATGACTAATTTGATTATCGGGTAAACACAAATAAATAAATATTAGTCACACAATATAATTTGCAAACTTTATATACACTATAGTTATGTGAATGATTTAAAATATATTAATCAATGGTTATGAAAAATGTAACATATTTCATAATATTATAATATTGTTTTTGCAATAATTCACTGCTATCATTTCACGACATACTTTCATGACATATGACAAATGTTGACAATTAACGTATTCAGACTACTCTTTGAAGCGGTGGGAGAATAGGGTATTGATCGCATTCATAATTTGACGAGGGCGAAGAGAATTGAAGAGGGCGCACAAGGTGGGAGAATACGACACTCTTCATAATTTGACAAGGGCACTGAGAATTGATGAGGGCATAGAAGGTGGGAGAATACGATGCTCTTCATAATTTGACAAGGGAACAAAGAAGGTGGGAGAATACGATGCACTTCAGGTAATTATACATCTAGTCCATGGGCACAGAGGGCATGGGTGGAATGGTAAATATTTGACAGGGTAGAGGGAGGTGTGTTTGGGGTTTTAGGTAATTATATAGCTAGTCCATGGGCTCAGAGGGAATGGGTGAAGTGGTAATTATTCGATGGGGCAGAGAGAGGTGTATTTGGGGTTTTCGACCTGACCAATATTGTGTAGAGGGAGTGGGTGCAGTGTTAAATATTTGATGGGGCAGAGGGAGGTGTATTTGGGTTATCCATCCTGACCAATATTGTATCACGTGAGAAGTATTGGAGTCGGTGAGGTCTGAATTGGAGCCGGAGCCGACCGGAGGAGAGGGGTTTTAGTTAATTGGACCATTGGAGCTTGGAGCCGACCATAGGAGAGGGGTTTTAGTTAATTTGAGCATTGGAGGTTGTCTAGGTATATAAGTAGCTTCCATGGTGGATAAAAATGTTATAGAGAGGATGTGGAGAATTCTCAAAAGGTGAAGTAAGAATTCGAATTTGCAGGGGCCTTCTGCAGCGAAGTCACAGGTAAATATATTTTTGTTTGCAAACCCTAGATGTCTGTTTGTATTTCCTATTTTTGTATTGGGATCTATTCCTTTCTAGATATTTACATTTTCAAACCCTAGATATTTATGTGGATGATGAATTTGGTTTGACACATCCAATGTTATTATATCTTTCACGTCTGTCAATTGAAAATTGCCATCACTCTGCACCTCGTTAGAAATTGACTAGCTTTTTTTCATGGGGTGGGTGATTTGATGCTTGTGAGGGTAAGTCCGGTGGTTCTGATTTCCAGTTATTAGGTGAGGTGAGGTGTTTTTTTGTGAGAGGTGAGGGGATAAAGGCTAAAGGAGAATGGATTAAGTTGAAATTCTAAATTTGAAATGCCTCTATTGGAAGGTGAATGGAAGGCTTCTAGTTAATGGTGAAAGGCTCTCTCAAGCCCCTACCCTTGAGAGAGCCTTTCACCATTATGTATGTTTTTGAAGGCCTCACCCTTAGTAGCCAACGTGAGCACTAGGAAGCCTTTACATCCTGTCTTTTGTTCAATGTTGAGACTCTTAAATTTCTAGCATATTTCTTGTACTTGCACCTTATTTATATATTCTCTTATTTAAACATTCAATTTTTTGATAGACACTTAGTTCTTTCTCTCTCTTCTTTCAATATTGATTGGGTTGTTGCTTTTTCACTCCCACATTTTGTGCCTACATTGCATGTATTTTTATATGGAGAGTAAGGAATAAGTTAATATTTGAGGGAGGGATGATCAATCCACTCCATGTCTTCCATGGGATTATGTATGCCTTTGAAGGCCTCACCCTTAGTAGCCGACATGAGCACTAGAAATCCTTGACATCCTCTCTTTTGTTCAATGTTGAGATTCTTAAATTTCTATCACGTTTCTTATACTTGCACATTATTTATATGTTCTCTTAGTTAAACATTTTTTTTTTGATAGACACTTAGTTCTTTCTCTTTCTTCTTTCAATATCGATTGGGGAGTTTCTTTTACACTCCCACTTTTCATGCCTAAATTGAATGTATTGTTTTAGTCTCATTGACCTACTTTTATGGTCATTCATTAGACATTAATAAAATTATCTTACCTTACCTTATCTTATAAAGAATTAAGTTGCCATCAATGATTCCAAAGAACTATTGCAACATATTTGAGCTTACTGTTTCTAAATGACTATTGCAATACGTGTAAGGAGAAGGCATGTCACAAGCTATTTTCAGATGGTATTGTATGAATGTATCATTATATGATGTGTGGATTGACCTATTTAAATTTCAAATTGTATTATTGAATGATGCATCTTATTCATTTGTTATTAGTGATAATTCATTATTAATAAAATTACAATTATTTTTTATGTTTTCTATATATCTTATTTATATGCGTGATGAAATAAATTCCCTATGTTCTCTACCCTAGGGTACTTTGAAATTTGATGAATCACTCTAGTGATTCTCAAAAATTGTGTCCCCATCTTCCTTTCCTTGAATCTTTATGAATATGACACACACACACAAATAGGTTTGCAATGCATCACTGGAAATATGCAAATAGTTGTAACCCTCAAGAACAATGAAATAAAGGCCTTAATGGGTATGTACTATCATTTCATAAACTTTATAATTACATGAAACCAAAATTTTACATGAAAGGAGAAAATATGCACTCGGGTCTTAAATCTCACTAAAAAAGTGTCCCACATAAGGATCCCAATACTAAAGCAAGTTCTTCTAAGAAGTTTAGTAAGTCCAAATTGCTTGATCTTTTTTCCTCTATAATGAACCTTGAATATATGGCCCCAATAATTTCTTGTTGCATATTATTTTTCCCATTTTGATCGACATGACATATAATATGGTTTCCAATTCCAATATTTCATGCCACATACAACAAATATTGTCTATTCTACATAAAATAATTGACAAGCCCAATTCAATGTTGAGGTTTTAGTTTATAATTGATTTATAAATATAATTTATCCTAAGATTAATTTCTAAGTTAATATTAAGTACTAATATAGCTTAGTGATTAAGCTAACTTGTAGTACATAGATTCCATATCTACCCAGAAGTTTTATGAATGAAAAAATTTAAAACAGGCTTGCATATCACAACAACCCTTTTGTGCATGCAAGAATGCTAAAAACTTTCATTCGGTTTACTAAGTTGATATACATTTTAAATGATTCACACTGTATGAATTTATTTTAATGAAGATTAGGTCGAAGGGGATTGTTAAATACTTATGTTCATGTTCACATATTTCTCCTAGTGGGGGAGGGAGAATGAAAATCCACCAAGCCCTTGTAAATTCAACTCTCATTGGTCTAAGGATATTGAATTTAGGGATTTGCATGATAGTAAATGGAAACATATGGATGATCGATTGGAGGAATATGTTACATTTTAATTTAGTGAAAATTTTAAAATTGTAAAAATAAAATTTGTTGAGTGGTCCAAATCCAAATTCAAGGATCCATAAGAGTAGACATGGATACTGAAAGAAGAAATTTATAACATTTTCGAACGTAACATGAATGGAATTTTCAATGAACAAGAGATAAGTAACTTAAATCTTTTGTATCCATGAAAAAAAGAGTTTCTTGACTAGGAAGAATCAAAACGGAGGAAAACAACTAGAGCAACTTGGGTAGCACGAGGAGATGAAAACACCTAATTTTTTCACAACTACGCAAAGATGATGAAAATATCAAATACCATTTGGAGTGTTAAGAATGAGGTGGGAGGGAAATATCATAGGTTTTCTGAGATGGTTGACGTGAAAACAATTCATTTCAATAATTGTTTTAAGGAACCTCATAGAGAAAATATTGTTGGCATAATTTCAATGACATTTTTTCCTAGTTTTGTAAATCAAGATAATATTCCACATATTTCAACTGAAAACTACCATCACTCTACACTTCGTTAGAAATTGACCAGCTTTTTTTCATGCGGTGGGTGATTCGGTGCTTGTGAGGGTAATTTTGGTGGTTCTGATTTCCAATTCTTAGGTGAGGTGAGGTGTTGTTTTGTGAGAGGTGAGGGGATAAAGGATAAAGGCGAATAGCTTAAGTTGAAAGAATAAAGGTGAAATTATTATGTTGAAAGGTGAATGGAAGGATTATGGTTAATGGTTAAAGGCTCTCTCAAGCCCCTACCAGAATGTCTCTATCCCCTCCCTGAAGATTGGCTCTGGCTGGTATATTGACTTATTCATCTCCTCAAACTCCTAATTGATCATGGGTTGGCTGAGGACTAATACTCCATCTCCTTCAACTCCTATTCCAACTCCTAATATCTCAATTGGCTATGCCACTAAATATTTCCTATATAGATTTCCTATTCTACTAAACCAACATTTCCAAATACATGGAAGTCATAATTAACTTTCTATGAGTCAAGGTCAACAAATAAATCATGGTACAATGTATAAAACAATTCAGAGTTTGGGTAATCAAAAATTTCCTTAGCATATGAATCACTTTCTTTCTTAGGTATTGTAATATGTTCCATGATAGTACATGTAATAAACATACTCTTCTTATTACATAAATGCAAACTCTAAGTGTCCATGAAAACTAGTGGTACATTCTCGATTATTGCACAAGATGATTGATCAAGAGCCATATGCTTAGTTTGTTCAAAATATTTGTCAAAATAAATTAGGGGTCTATTTTTTTCAATCATCGAGTCACTATTTAAATATTCTATAGATAAGAGTTTCAGTCTGCTAGTAGGTGAAGATTTTTCATCTAACTAATCTTCCTCGTGTTTCTCTTCAATTATAATTGGTAAGTCAACAAAGACCTCATGTAGAACAAGGTTCATGCTTTCAGTAGAAAAGGTTTCTACATTATACATAGTAATTACTGGTGGAGGAATGTCATCAAGGATTTGAATAGTTCCTTCTAGAAAATCATCCTCTCCTTGATCCAAACATGGTTTTGAGAAACAAAACCCAAACATATGTTGCTCTATAATTTATTTAGTGAAATCTATAGTTTCTTGTGTATTTGGACTTTGATCAATTTATGAATTAAGCTCCTTTGTAGACTCATCACCTTTTGAACCATCTCTTTTACTAGGTGATTCTTTTGGTGGTATATTATTTAGATTATTAAATCTTGTTCATCATTCATTAATAGATCTTCTTCTTCAAAAGGAGATATGAATACCACTCGATGAATTATTCCTTTGATGGTTTATGGAAAACTCTTCACTAGTAAGAATGCAATTGTACAAAATATAGTCGTGTAATCCAATCACAACACTATAGATTAATCCAAAGCTAGTTGTATGAAAACATTTATTGGAAATATAAATTAAATAAAATACATTTTCCATATACATATAAGAAGTGTGAGGTTTCTTGAAATACCTTGGCGTTGGCACAGGGGTCGACCCAGGGTTCAATGCTTCAAAAGCGCACCAACAAAACCCTAACTACCAGCCCTTTCGACAAAACCTGTGAAGCATATGCAGTCTCACCCGAGGTAGAGGCAGAGGGGGGTTGTAGGACTCAAGTGTCTACAACCTAGATAGGACACAGATCTATGATCACAATACTTTAACAGAGCACTTTGAAATTAACATTCATTAGTCTTTAACCCTTATTTGTATCGCAGGTTAAACCCTTATTACAGATTGGCGCAGTAACAACCAAGATGAACCACCTCTAACCATTCAGCACATAACATCAGGGCTAATCTAATCATTCATTCATGTATAAAGCACTAAGCATCAATGGATATACCTATTACACCAAGATTATTACACTAAGCAATTAGATACATAAACAACATTAACATCATAGTACAAAACAAATTGACACAGGATATGCGTGGTTCACCCCACTGTGGGGTTGTTAAGCCATAAATAATGGCTCATTACCCCTTTATTGGGGCATATTATATTATTAATGATATTTTATTTATGTCGACTTTAGTCCATTAGTTGTAATTATACCTCCTAGTCTCTTATATATACCAAGGAGACATTTTCATTTTAAATCATCTTGTAATTGTACATTTATGTGGGCATAAGGAGGTTTCCCCCTTGAAGAGGATTATTATCTGAATTTATCCCTTTTCCAAGGCATTGAGTACTTATTCTGAGGTTTTTCTATGCTATATTGATATTTGGTTCTTAACATATGGTATCAGAGCTCAAGGTCTTGGGGTTTCGCTGCTACATATGAGACACCTTGGAATTTTCACTATATATTTTTTCTACAACATTTCATATGGAACAAATTGGAGGATATTTAGTAGATGGATCAAGGTACGTTGGGTTAAAATTTCATCTCACGAGGCCTTATACTTTCGGAGATACATCCTATGCAAGATAGGGTTATGGAATCATCCTGAACTGAGTCATTGCGAAATTTTCGCTATAAAACTTTTTCTATAACGTTTTAGACCCTAAAATATGGAGTCTATTCACATAAATTAGTAAGGTATCTGTGGTAAAACTTTCAAATTTTGGTTCATCTTACATTTGTAGATACACCTTGTGGAAGATAGGGTATCTGACTATTCCTATTGACTAGTCTCAAGAAGGTGTTCCAGGTAAAACAATCATAACTTCTTCCTAGAGTAACCAAATTGAGTGAGACTGGTTTCATTGGATAATGGACAGTATGTAGTATTTATGGTATGAGTTTCAGAATTTTAAATCAATTATTTTGTGTGGGGCACGCTATACAAGTGAGATCTCCTGGAAAGTTCAAAAATCAACAAGTTGTGGGGAAGTTACCGTAAATTCCACTTGGCACATCCAATTTTGATCAGACCTGTGGCATTGTAGAGAAGAAATATCATAGAAATACAAAAAATAAATTTTCATACCCAGAAGGGCCGAAACGTTCGAGATACAACAGAAGAAATATTGTCTAGTAGAACCACCTCAAAATCAAGGTTCAAAAGTGATACTTGGCCAACATGCCACCCAAAAAGGGAACTTCTACACCAAATAAGCCTCCAGACATTCCTACTTGGACTCTTGATGAAGGCGAAGAAATGTGTAGGGACATAAATGATTCACAAAAGAAGATAGTAACAAAATATGAACTACAAGATATGGAAGCTAAGTTGGAGGCAAATATGGATGGTTTAAAAGAGGAGATCATGGAAGGATTGAAAAATTTCGTAATATAGAGGACACTTGAAAGTGAAAATGTATCCCATGAAATTCATGATGAGGACAAAAGGAAGGTGAATCAAGAATGGAGAAACTCTAACTTTGGGTTGAAGACCAACCACGTTCCTAAGATCGATATGAGGAAGTTTGATGGCAAGGACCCTATCACATGGATACTTCAAATGGAGCAATTATTTGATCTACATAATGTGCCACATACACAAAAGGTACAAATTGCTTCTTTATATTTAGAACCCAATCAATTTGTATGGTATAGATGGATTTGTTCTTGCAAATCACTTGTCACTTGGAAAATTTTCATGGAAGAAATGATAGCACACTATGAGGATACAAGGAGCAATACCTTCTTTATCCAATTGATAAATCTCAAGCAAAAGGGTTCAGTTATAGAGCACATTGAGAACTTCCAAAGATTGAATATAAAGGTAACATATATTCTAGATGAGCACGTCATTGATTTATTCATAGAAACTTTAAGAGATAACATTCAACATGAGGTTTGCCTCTGGGAACCCAAATCATTGGAGAATGCATTTAGGGTGGCAATAAATGTCGAAAGTAAAAATATGGCTATGGCTACTAGAAGGACCAATCCTAACATCTATAGAGATAATAATGCTCATTCTTCTAAAACACCTCAACCTACAAGGTTGACACCTCAACAATTGGAGGAAAGAAAAGGAAAAGGTTTATGCTTTAATTGTGACAAGTACAGTAAGGGACATAAGTGTGGTGAGAAGAAATTATTCTACATAGATTGTGAAGAGGAAGAAGAACAAGAACATGAACAAGAACCATCTCAAGATGAAAACGTAGAATCAATTTCATCTGAAGAGTTGACTCCCACGATATCGTGTAATGAATTGGCTGGAATTAACACTCCTCAAACCCTCAAGATCGAAGGATATATCAAAAAGAAAAAGGTAATAGTCCTAATTGATTCTGGTAGTACTCATAATTTTATTCACTATAAATTATCCAAAGATCTCAATTGCTTTGTATATCCAGCACCAGAGTTTCAAGTAATGATTGCAGATGGAGGAACTATCAATTGCTTAGGAAAATGCAATAAGATCGATATTACTATGGGGGAATATGTAATGAATAGTCCAATGATTTCTATACCCATGGGTGATGTTGATGTTCTACTAGGAATCCAATGGTTACAATCATTAGGAACAATGGCTTTTAATTTTCAAGAACTTTTCATGAAATTTTCATTGGAAGGAAAAGAAATTGAGTTAAGAGGTATCACAAGAGAAACCCGGTAAGGTGATAAGCTCTAATGGCATGACAAAGTTATTGAAAAAGGGGCATCAAGGTGTTATTTCACAACTATGCTCACTAGATGTTCAAACATCTAAGCCATCTATTCCTCTAGATCTACAAAGGATCATTGATAAGCATTCCAAATTATTTGAGGATATTCCCAAAGGTCTTCCACCCACTCGAAATCATGATCATGATATTCACCTAATTCCTGGGAGTATTCCTCCTAACATCAGGCCATACAAATACCTTTATTCCCATAAGAGTGAAATTGATCGCATGGTTGAAGAAATATTAGAGGCTGACATTATTAGACCTAGCCAAAGTTATTACTTTGCATCGGTGGTAATGGTATTCAAGAAAGATGGCTCATGGCGCATGTGTCCAGATTATAGAGAGCTCAACAAGATCACTATTAAAGATAAGTTTCCCATTCCTGTCATTGATGAATTGTTAGATGAACTACATGGAGCAATCTATTTCACAAATTTGGATCTTCCTTTAGGGTATCATCAGATTAGAATGAAGGAAGAAGGTATCCCAAAAACAACATTCCAAATTCAAGAAGGCCATTATGAATTTTTGGTCATGCCTTTTGGCCTTACAAATGCACCTTCCACATTCCAAGGGTTGATGAATTCCATTTTCAATCCCTTCCTTCGAAAATTTGTGTTAGTATTTTTTGATGATATACTAATCTATAACAAGTCTAGGGATGATCATGTGTGACATGTTTATAAGGTTCTACAACTACTAAAGGAGCAACAACTATATTCCAAACCATATAAATGTTTCTTTGGAGTGAAGGAGGTAGAGTATTTGGGTCATATTGTATCTCATGAAGGTGTCAAGGTATACCCTAACAAGATTAAGGCCATGATGGACTGGTCAATTCCCAAAACATTGAAGAATCTTAGAGGATTTTTGGGTTTGAGAGGTTACTACCACAAGTTTGTTCTACACTATGGAAGAATAGAAACACATTTAACGACACTAACTAAGAAGGATGCATTTTCATGGACTCTAGAGGAAACTAAAGCTTTTGAACAACTTAAAGAGGTGATGTGAAAAGCTCCTGTCTTGACCACTCCAGACTTCACAAAAACCTTTATTGTGGAGTGTGATGCCTCGAGAAATGGAATTGGTGCTGTCCTAATGCAAGAAGGATGGCCCCTGGCTTTTGAAAGTCGACCACTCAAGGGAAAGGACTTACACAAACCCATTTATGAGAAGAAAATGATGGAAATACTACATGCATTGAAGAAATGGCGTCGTTACCTAATAGGTAGGCATTTCAAGGTCAAAACAGATCATGATAGTCTTAAATACTTCTTGGAACAAAGACTATCTTCAGAAGAACAACAAAAATGGGTAACCAAGATATTGGGTTATGATTTTGAAATAGTCTATAAAAAAGGGAAGCAAAATGTTGTGGAAGATGCACTCTTAAGGAAGGATGAAGATGTTGAGGCCTTTCTCTATATTATCTCGATCATCCAACCCGATTGGATAATATAAGCAAGGGATGAATGGAAGAATGACGAAAAAGTGTGGACTGTCATTCAAAGGTTGCAGCAGGATTCCAGTACATCAGATACATTTACATGGAAAAATGATTCACTATGGTACAAAGATCGCTTATATTTATTTAATAAATCCCAAATCAAACAAAAGGTACTATTGGAATTGCACACCTCTCCAGTAGGAGGGCACTCGGGATTTTTAAAAACCTATCGTAGGGTCAAGAAGGAATTTTTTTGGGATGGTCTTAAAAATTATGTTCAAAGGTTTGTGGCATAATGTTTGGTTTGCCAACAAAATAAGGTGGAAACAATTAAGACCCCATGTCTTTTACAACCATTAGCCATCCCAAGTTAGTGCTGGGAGGAGGTTTCCATGGATTTCATCACAGGGTTACCGAAGTCTAAAGGAAATAGTGTCATCATGGTGATTTTTGATAGACTGACCAAGTACACACACTTTTGTGCACTCTCTCATCCCTTCAAAGCTAGTATAGTTTCCACCGCATTCATGGAGACAGTTTCAAAGCTACATGGCAGCCCAAAGATTATTGTAAGTGACAAAGATCCCATCTTCACTAGACATTTTTGGACATAATTATTTTCTTGTTTGGGTACTCAATTGGCTCATAGCTCATCCTATCATCCTCAATCTGATGGACAAACCGAGATAGTGAACAAATGTCTGGAAGGCTACCTTCATTGCTTCTTCTCTAATAAAAAAACACAATGGTTCAAATGGTTACCCTTGGCAGAATGGTGGTATAACACTTCCTTTCATACTGCAACAAAAATTACACCATTTATGGCACTCTATGGATACCATGCTCCTTCCATCACTTCTTCTCTAAAAGAAAAATCTAAGGTTCAAGCAGTGGAAGATAGCATCGAGCATCAACAACAAGTTCTCCAAATATTAAAGGACAACCTGACCATGGAATAAAATCGTATGAAACAAAAATCATATCAACATCGTAATGAAAGAAGTTTTGAACTAGGGGATTGGGTGTTTTTAAGACTACAACCATACAAACAGATGTCCCTCAAGAAATCCAAGAAGGATAATAAATTATCACCAAAGTACTATGGCCCTTATAAGGTGTTTCAAAAGATTGGTACAATGGCATACAAATTGGAGTTGCCTGCATCTTCACGAGTACACCCAGTTTTCCATGTTTCATGCTTAAAGAAGGTTATAGGTGACAAGATCCCAGTTCAAACTATATTTCCAGAACTTGATGAGGAAGGAAAAATCATATTGGAGCTTGAAGCCATCACTGACACAAGAATTCACTAGTTGAGGAATAGATCCATTTCAGAGTATCTCATTAAATGGAGGAAACTACCGGCTGAATATTCCACTTGGGAAGATGAGTCTTTTATAAAGAAGCATCCAGAGTTACTCAAGCATTGCAGACAACACTTGTCTCATGGGGAGGGGTGTGTTAAGCCCTAAATAGTGGCTCATTACCCCTTTATTGGGGCATATTATATTAGTAATGTTATTTTATTTATGTCGGCTTTAGTCCATTAGTTGTAATTATACCTCCTAGTCTCCTATATATATGAAGGAAACATTTTCATTTTGAATCATCCTGTAATCGTACATTTATGTGGGCATAAGGAGATTGCCCTCGAAGAGGCTTATTATCTGAATTTATCTCTTTTTAAAGGCGTTGAGTACTTATTCTGAGGTTTTTCTATGCTATATTGATATTTGGTTCTTAACAGGGGCTACATCCACCAATCTTCTTCTCTTCTTATTAGTCTCTTCCAATCTTCTTACATGCACTAAGCCAGAACGCCAACTCTGCATAGGACAAGAGATATTTGCGCACCTCGCCAGATCATCCTTCCCCAATTTGTATCAAGGCACATATCCTTACACAGTCTGTCTGCAAAAATCACTTACAAAGTTATTTCACTTAGCTCTGCAAGCCTTAACACAGATTCTTACACATAACTAATATTAGCACTAAGCCATCAACCCTTTCTTACATCGCCTAGATACTTATTTATACATTAAAAAATATACCTAAGCATGGGTAAACCCATGGTATAACATCCCATTCCCATTACATAAACCCTAAAATACCACAAAAAGGGTGAGATCCCACGATCTCCGCTTCCCCTGGGTGCTTCATCTTCGACCAGCCTGTTGAAGTCCCAAAAATGGTCAAACACGACCAAGTTTCTCTCAAAACTTGGTCGAGGGCCAACAGGCCCCCAACACTCACATGTGACTCATCTCGAGTCACTATGATTTGGGCAATACTGCTTCGAAGGCCTCGAGCTTAGCTTGAGCTTCCTCAACTTACTTCTTCACTAGAGCCTCCTGCTCGGTGAACTTCCTGAATGACTTGCTCGGTGACAGGCCCTTCCAAGAGTTGTTCCACTGTTGCGACCACCTGTTCCAACTGTGATCCTTGTCCCTCAATCTCTTCAAAGAGGGTTCAGGCTTCATCCTACACTAGTTGGAGTCATTGTGTCAACTCCATCACTCTGCTCTGGATGGCAGTGACCTGCTGTTGAACTGTGCGCTTCTCCTGTGCACTCTTCATATTCTCCACTGCTATAAGCATCTTCAATTGTGCTTGCATTGTAGATGCCTGCTACTTCACCTTCTAGAGTTCTGCCTCCAATGTCCTCAGTTCCGGGTTTTCTGCAAGGTGCTCATAGGTCTGTGCACTTTGGTTACTTAGTTTCTTGCATTATGAAGCCAACGTCTTGATTCTTTTGACTGTGCTCCTGGCAGTTTCTTCCCTCTTATACCGCACTTCCTCTGGAGTGCTCAGCATTGCTTGCAATTCTAGATCAACTACTCTTGCTTGAATATGTTGAATGGCTTCAACAAGCTTCCCCACTTGGATCTCAGCTGTCTCTTCTTCCATCTGGGCCAAGCCTAGCACAGAGCGAAGTGCTCTAGCCACTGTCTCCTTGACCGCAGTCTGCTCCACAAGAAACTGGTCTTTTTCTATATGAATATGCTCTATGTCTTCCTCAAACTTCACTCTCATGTCATCTTTTTCTTGTTGCGCAACTCAAAGTTGCTCTAGGGATCCTTTTCTTGCTTCAAGGCCTATGTGGCCTATTCTTTTTATTCATGTACTCGATGAAGGTGAGCCTCTATAACATCTTCTATCCTTCGCACTTGGGTGGGCACATCCCCCAATTCTACAACTTCTGATGATGAGGGTGCAGTAAACACTGCGTGGCTTGAATAGAGAGATTTTTGTACCCCCTTCAACTCCACCTTGATTATGTCACACATTGTCTCCTTCTTTGATTTGTTTCATCGAAAGATATCCTTTGAAGCATTTGCTATAGATGTGTTGATGAGGTAAATATCATCCATTGTGAGCACATTCTACGACTGAGGCTTATTGGATCGTGAATTCTTTTGTGCTGAGGGTTTATTTGGAGAAACCTTCCTTTTATTTGATGTCTCGACCTCTGTAAGGGGTTCCTTCAGCAGTGTTACTTTTCTCTTTTCTTGCTTGCCTCCTTTCCCTTCCTCCTCTTGGTTTATTTCATCACCTCCTCCTCCTCCAGGTGAGTCATATGAAGTTTCCTCCTATGTGTTGTTTATCTCCTGCACTTCTTCCTTTTTCTTCTTCTTCCTAGCGTTGTTCAGTCCATCCCACTCCATCCGGGTGACCAAAGGGCTTTCGATGATGTTGGGGTCAGAGAGCTCTATCTATTCGACTAGTACAAGGAATTCAACTGACCATTCCTTGGTTATCTCCTCCATGTCTTCATCAGTAAATTTGTAGTAAGACTACAACTTCTCCTTGATTTTGTCCCTGCACGCAGTGATGTAAATGAAGTGTCGGTCTGCATAGAACTTTTCTAGTGGCCTGTAAGTATGCAAGGTGTTTGGGGTCATTTGGGGGACTGACTCAATGGTGCATGTGAGATGTAGGTAGTAAGTGTCAAACACCGCATTTTATTTCCACTGTTTCACCATGTCACTTGTATACCACAAGGTGGTGAACCTTGCAGCCAATGGTTCTGATGGCATGACTTCCAGGAATTTCACTCCCTTTGGCATCTTCCAAGAGACAAATTCTATGAGAATTAGTAACCAGCTGAAGTGGAATTCATAGCCTTGGTCCTGCGCTTCGCGGTAGTCCTTCTCCAACTCATCGACGAGGTATCTCACCCAGTTCATTTGCATGGCCTCGATAGACTTCCTTGCGAGGTCAACGACGAACCCTGTAACTTGTGTTGCTATGTTCTTCCTGACGATCTTGTCAACAATCAGTTGACAAGCTAGGCACATTGCGCCATATTGGATGGAGGCCACCTTGTAGCCTCTCTTCCCCTTCTCCACATCGTCGTAGGTTTCCTTTACACGTTACACCAGGGAGCGATCTGCAACCTTCCCTGGAAAAAATTATTGAGGGTCCGGTCCCTGCATGCTCAGTCTAGTGATCATGTAGATCAGCTTCAGATCCACAGTCATGCACTTGTCTAACCTGAGATAACCTCCATGGTAGCATGATAGGAGGAATTTAACGCACACATTAACCTCCTGATGTTTGTCGAAGTAGGGGATCTTCATGATGTTTAAGATAGTGGACCTCGTGATCTCCTTAACCATGGATGGGGGAATATCTTCGGATTCTTCCCAGTTGTCTTGGTTAGGTATCGATGCGGTGTGAGAAATGCATAATTCTTCCTGTCTCCAAGATTTAAATCGTTGTGTAATGTCCCTTTCCAAATAGGATCTCTAGAGAGGAGGCTTAATAGTCTAAACCACCCCGTTAGACTATAGCCAGGGATAGAAAAGGGGTAAATAGGGTTACTATAGGTCACTCCAGTAAAAGGTGTTATGTTCGGAAAGTGATATTGAGCTAAAAATGGTTTAAAGTGCTTTTAAGTCATTATGAGCTAAAAATAGAACATATGAGCTAAAATTAGAAGTCAACAGTGAATTAGGGTTTCAACAGTGAATTAGGGTTTTGGAAATCTATAAGAGAAGAGTCAGTGACCTAATTCATCATTATGTAGATTATGACTTGTCTTTAAGGAGAGAGGCACATCTCAAGAGAGATAGTTCAATGGATTCCAGGAGAAAGACACCAGTTGGTTGGTTTTAGTGTTGAGAGACACACCCTAGTCACCGAGAAGATCACACAGGTCTTCCATCATTATTCAGCAGCAGTTACACAGGGTCCAGCATCAAGGGAACAATTATCCAAGGTGAGGGCACAACTCCTGAGGAGGTTCATGGAATCGATTTGTCCCATCTAGGGAGAGTTCAAAGATTCCCCTCCGACCCAGTTGAGAGGAAGGCAAGGCACATCTTTTGCCTAGTTCCTCATCATATTCTGACGGAGCAATCATCTGGGGCACATTTTCTAGACTTGGAAGTGCGACACTTTTGGTGGACACATTCGGGGTTCCCGAGTGAGCATCATATCAAATTCAGGGAAACTCTTCCGACCCATTTCCCAGTAGACCAAGGCGATCATTTTGAGATACATCTCATCCGATTCTGATGGTGGAATTAGTAGGACACATTTTTCCAGTGAGAGAGGGGCGCATTCCCCCAAGGCGATCCATCCGGGGTCCAGGCCCACCAGCAAAGGGGTCGTTCAGTAACCAGGCCTGTGAGCTAGAGCAGGGCACACCATTTGGGATAGTTTCTAGGCCATTCTGAGAGGTATATCCACCAAGGCGAACTTTCCAAACTTCTAGTAGTTACCGTATGAGCTGCAATAGTTCCAGCTCATCCATTGATCCTACAGTGTTCATCTGTTATCGGGTATTATCATTTAGTTTGCTTATTGTATTCCGGCTAATATCCTTTTGTCTTTTGATATAGTCGAGTGATTCATTTTATTTAGCCATATTCGGCCTTTGTACTCTGCAAAGATATCATAATATAAACTTTGTAGTCCTTTGACGCATTTGTTATTTGTATGATCATTTATATGTTGTAAACAATTAGTCCTACACACACATTAGCAACATTTCCTAGACTAGCCAAGTCAGGAACACTACAGTGGTATTGGATATTTAGTCCTTCCAACCTATGACTAAATATGATGAGTGCATCAGAAGACCCAAAGGGTCGTGAACACATAGGTGACGAATATGTCACTTACAAAAATCATAGGGAAAGAAGGTCTAGGCATAAATTTCCTCCTTTTCCTCCTAGCTCAGAGGAAGACGAAGAAACACACAGAGAAGTAGAGAGAAGGGAATAGCATGAGGTAGAGAGGATGCTAGGAGATAGATATGAGTGACCAGAGGGTACTAGCAAGGCCCCCATGGAACCAAAGACATCTTTCATGTAGGTTATCAGCGATATGTTAGCTAGTCAGTGGACCATGTCTCAGTCCTTGACACATGTGGTTGATAGATTGGCTAGAGTGGGAACCCCTGAAACACAAGCCCTGCATGAAGCACAGGGGAACTCAGGAGTAGGCAGTAGACCCCAGTCACCCACTCACACATACACCTTTGCGAGTAGGATTCCCAGACCCTTGTTTCCCAGTTTCCAGAGGGCACCCACGGTAGCAGCATAGTCGTCAATAGGACAAAGGTATCCCACTCATGCAGAGGAAATAATAGAGTATCAGAGAGAGTATGCAGCATTGGGTCATGAATTCCTTCAGGATATGACCCTAGTCGAGTACTATGGACTCAGACTTAGGAACTGCCCCAGAGAGCCACAGAGAGGAGGACCGCAACAACAGCAAGGGAATAACATGGATTTCATCTGAAAATCTACTAAACTCACCATACCTTCTTTCGACGGATCATCCAAATGCACCACCAGAGCTTGGGTACAGAATCTAGACACATACTACAAGCTCAATCAGATGACTGAGATAGAGGCCATCAATTCCGTGACCTTACACTTGGAGGGTGAGGCACACAAGTGGTGGTATCATGGATTGGTGAAATTGGGTCACAGTTGCATCACCTCCTATAGGAAGTTCACAGAGAGGCTCATGGACGGGTTTGATAGGAGGGATCCTGAGATCCACTTCAAAGATCTAGCCCAGTTGAGACAAACTGGCACAACAGAGGTGTTCATCATGGAGTTTCAACGGGTAGTCGTGGTAGTGACATATATATCATAGCCCGGGTTGATCATGTTATTCATAGAGGGACTCACAGAGCCTTTGAGAGGATGGGTGAAAGCATACATGCCTCCCACCTTGTAGGATGCCATCCTTCACACTCGCGATTTGGCAGACTCAGTTCCAAAGACTAAAACCTTTTCCAAACCCTTCATACCCCAAAATGATCGAGATGGGAAGCCATTCCAGAGAGAATGGAAGGGCAAGGAGAAGTTGGATGATGAGACTAGGAGAGAGCTTATGAGGAAGAAGCTTTGCTTCAACTGCAGAGACCCTTGGGTCCCAGGCCATAGGGGCATGGGCAATGGAGAGATTCATTATATTGATGTTGCAACAAACAGTGTGGATAGTGAGGAGGAGGAGCAGGACAATGGAAATCACCCTGATAGATGGTGGGGCCACCCATCACTTCATCGACGCTTCACTAGTATCGAGACAAACACTTCAAATAGAGGAGCTTGAGGGGTTTGATGTTGCAGTAGCAGATGGAAACACAATGGAGTGTCTAGGTAGAGTCCCAGAATTGGAGGTAAAATTAGGCAGCTACACAATGAGGGACACATTTTATGTGGTTGACCTATCTGACACAGATGTGGTGTTTGGAGGCCAGTGGATGATTACCTTAGGAAAAATCACCACTAATTACCAAACCTTGGAGATGGGATTGAGAGACCATGATGGGAAGAAGGTTTTTCTAAGAGGTATGTCGACGAGAGCACCCAGGATAGTTTCAACCAAGAGGATGGAGAGGATATTCAGAAATGGGGAGGTAGAATATGTCGCCGAGTGTTTGATCACTATGTGGAAGGATTCAGAGGGTTGACAATTGTATCATACAAAGATCAAGAATTTGTTGGGATGACATCAACAGGTTATTGAGTCGATTCCACCAGGGAGACCACTTGATAGGGGTTTTGAGCACACCATTAAGTTGGAAGAGGGGGACAAATCGATGATCACCCCCCCCCATATTGTCATCCTAGGAGGTTCAAGGATGAGACAGAGAAGGCAATCAAGGAATTGCTAGCGATGGGACACATCAGACCGAGCAACAACCCATTCGCTTCTTCAATTGTTTTAGTTTTGAAGAAGGATGGAACCATGAGGATGTGCATTGATTACCAAGCCTTGAACAAGAAAACCATCAAGAACCAGTATCCTATCCCATGCATTGAGAAATTGATGGATGAACTGCATGGTGCAGTTTTCTTCTCAAATATTTATCTATGCTATGGGTATCACCAGATCAACATCTGAGAGCAGGACATAGAGAAGATGACATTTCGATGTCACTTTGAAAATTTTGAGTTCCTGGTTATTCCATTTGGGCTAACCAATGCACCCGCTACGTTCCAGACTTGCATGAATCACATATTCAGGGATCAGTTGAGGAAATCAGTCTTGGTTAGTTTGATATGAAAGAGTTGCTTTACTAGACTGATTTACAGGGGGTACAGGTGCACCAGGAAAAGATCGGGGCCATTTTAGACTAGCCAATGCCCAGGAATGTAACAGAGTTGAGGAGTTTCTTCGGGCTGTGCAACTATTACAGGTGGTTCGTCCGGGGTTTTTCTCATCTTGGAGCATCGTTGATAGATCTTACCAAGCATGGGGCTTTCATCTGGACCGAGGAATCATAGAAATCCTTTGATCACATGAAGGAAGTCATGAGCACTTGTCTAGTGTTGGCATTACTAGACTTCACCTTGCCATTTGTACTAGAGTGTGACACATTCGGTGAGGGTATCGGGGCAGTTTTGATGTAGGGAGAACACCCCATTGTATTCAATAGGAGGAAGCTCATTCATCCCAAGAGGTTGTACTCCATTTATGACAAGGAGATGTTGGAAATCATGCATGCCTTGACCAAATTCAGATAGTATTTGGTGGGCAACAAATTCATGGTCAAGGTGGATCACAACAGCTTGAAGTATTTCCTTGAGCAGAAGGACCTCAATGAGTGCCAATAGAAATGGGTGACGAAGGTATAGACATTTGACTTCGACATAAAGTATGTGAAGGGGAAGAAGAACATTGTGGTTGATGCACTATCGAGGAGACCTGCGACTTGTTCTTTGATGGAATTTCAGCAGATTGGAAATCCCACCTGTTAGTGGAATATTCCAAGAACAAGTTCACTTGTTAGGTGATGGATGGAAAAATACAGGATGACAAGTATAGGGTCATTGATAATGTTATATTCTACAAGGATATAGTCTACTTGGTGCCAGATTCAGGGCTCAAGAAGAATATCCTCACAATAGTTCATGATTCACCACTAGCAGGTCATCAGGGGTTTTTCAAAACCTATAGACAAATCAAGGAGAGGTTCTCATGGAAGGGCCTGAAACAAGACGTTATGAAACACATCAGTGAGTGTGTGACTTTCCAGTAGAACAATTCAGAGCATTCTCTTCCAGCAGGGCTACTTCAGCCACTCCCCATTCCAGAGAAAAAATGGGAGAGTATATCGATGGACTTCATCACAGGCCTATCCAAGGTCCAGGGTAAGGACTGTATCTATGTAGTGGTCGATATATTGACCAAGTTTACTCACTTCTATGCCATACTGACATAGTACAAAGTAGTTTAGCTAGCTGAGCTATTCTTTAGGGAGGTCTTCAGACTTCATGGGTTGCCGAGGAACATCGCCAGTGATAGGGACAGTCGGTTCATGGGGACATTCTGGAGAGAGTTGTTTTGGTTGGTGGGGGAAGAGCTGACACCCTGCACCAACTATCACCCTCAGATAGATGGGAAGACCGATATTTTCAACAAGTGGGTTGAAGGATATTTGAGGAACTATGTAGGTGGAAAGCAGAGAACATGGGTAAAGTGGCTACATCTAGGAGAGCACTGCTACAACACCACTTTCCACATGTCCATTGGTATGACACCCTTCTGAGAATTGTACGGATATGATGCTCCCACTTTGGTAGACTTGGTTTTCAGGGAGAGAAGAGCTCCCAAGGCCAAGGATTAGATCAGAGAGATTCAGGAGATTCTCAAGTTGCTAAAAGATAACCTGCAGATGGCACATAACCGACAGAAGATGAGTGTAGACAGGCACAGGATAGAACGCAGCTTTGATGTTGGGGATTTGGTTTTCTTGACAATCCAACCTTACAGAAAGTCATCTCTCAAGAAGAGTGGGGATGAGAAGCTCAAGCCCATATTTTATGGCCCTTACAAGATCATGTGTCGAGTAGGAGAGTTTTCTTATGAGTTAGAGCTTCCAGAGGGGAGAAACATTCATAACGTGTTCCACGTATCTTGCCTCAAAAAGGCAGTGGGACAATTCATTTGCACATTAGAGGAACTTCCCCCATTGGATGAGGAGGGACAGTTGAGTTGGTTCCAGAGGAGGTTTTGGAGTTCCGGGAGCATAAACTGAGGAGCAGGGTCATCAGAGAGTGATTGATCAGATGGAGAGGGCTTCTAGTAGAGGACGCTACTTGGGAGAGTGAGTAGGTGTTGCAGCACCCTGGATTGGTATTGCTTGAGGACAAGAAATTTCGGAAAGGGAGGACTGTAATGTCCTTTCCAAATAGGAGCTCCAGAGAGGATGCTTAATGGTCTAAATTGCCCCGTTAGACTATAGCCAGGGCCAGAAAAGGGGTAAATAGGGTTACTAGAGGTCACTCCAGTCAAAGGTGTTATGTTTGGAAAGTGACATTGAGCTAAAAATGGTTAAAAGCGCTTTTAAGAACAGATGAGCTAAAATTAGAGGTCAACGGTGAATTAGGGTTTTGGAAAGCTATAAGAGAAGAGTCAGTGACCTAATTCATCATTATGCAGATTATGACTTGTCATTGAGGAGAGAGGCGCATCTCAGGAGAGATAGTTCAGTGGATTCCAAGAAGAAGACACTCGTTGGTTGATTTCAGTGTTGAGAGACACACCCTAGTCACCTTGAAGATCAGGTCTTCCATCATTCTTCAGCAGTAGTTACGCAGGGTCCAGCAGCAAGGGCTCACTTATCTAGGGTGAGGGCGCAACTGCTAAGTAGGTTCACGGAATCGATTTCTCCCATCTAGGAAGATTTCAGAGATTCGCCTTCGACCCAGTTGAGAGGAAGGGAAGGAACATATTTTGCCTAGTTCCTCATCGAATTCTGATGGAGGAATCATCTGGGGTGCATTTTCCAGAATTGGAAGTGTGACACTTTTGGCGGACACATTCGGGGTTCCCGAGTGAGCATCAGATCATATTTAGGGAAACCCTTCTGACCCATTTCCCATTAGACCAAGGTGATGATTTTGAGATACATCTCGGCTGATTCCGATGGTGGAATCACCAGGATGCATTTTTATAATGAGAGAGGGGTGCACTCCCCCAGGGGGATCCATATGAGGTCCAGACCCACCAGCAGAGGGGCCGATCAGTTACCAAGCCTATGAACTAGAGCAGGGTGCACCATTTGGGACAGTTTCCAGGCCGTTCTGAGAGGTATATCCGCCAAGGTGAACTTTCCAAACTTCCAACAGTTACCGTATGAGCTTCCATAGTTCCATATCATCCATTGATCTTGCAATGCTCATCTATTATTGGGTATTATCATTTAGTTTTATTATTGTATTCCGGCTAAGATCCTTTTTTATTTCTATCTAGCCGAGTGATTCATTTTATTTAGCCGCATTCGGCCTTTGTACTCCGCAGAGATATCATAATATAAACTTTGCAGTCCTTTATTGCATTTGTTATTTATATGATCATTTATATGTTGTAAACGATTAGTCCTACAGACATTAACAATGTTTCCTAGACTAGCCAAGTCAAGAACATTACACATTGATCTTAAGACCAGGGATCATTCCTAGCTGCGATCTGACTGCGTGTATCCCCTTCGGGAGGTACGTAGTGATGAGAAAGTACTTGAAGTCACATGGGATGCTGTCACGACTAACGGCACCATCCAGAGGAGGGATGTAGTCGGGAAAGACCGACAGGATCAGCTTCGCGTTCGCCAGGTCGTCGTGGTTTTTTCTTCTTTTCTCAGTCGTTTTTTGGCTAGATCGACGTGCAGTCGAGGGGGAGGCTTGCAATCCAGCCTTCGACGAGGCCTGTACTCCTATGGACATGACCTTCTCAGCCATAAGGTCGATCAAGATTTATTCTACCGATTTCTCTATTGCGCTAAGGTCGCCCGACATGCATGCTCGTAAACAAATAACTCGGTTAGGCGACTGAACACTCAAGGTAGGAAAAATGGGTGGGGAGGTCTCAAAATCACATCACAATAGAAATCAATTCTCTTGTTAGCTCGGATAATCAAACTTTGCAAAAGTGTCCCCGGTGAGGCATTCGACGGATTAAATAAACAATGTCATAATGGGTTCCTCCAATGGATTGAAAAGCCTCAATCAATACGATTCCATCTATTATGGCATGGTCCCAATGGTCCAATGGCAATATTTCTGGCAATAACTACATTTCTAGCCGTTCCAAAGCGTCATTCTAATGGTTGGGATGCCTCCAATGGTTATATTTCTTCACCATGGCGAAGTGCCAGTCTGCGTTGTTCTTCTATTCCGGAAAGGTTCAGGTTCTGTAAGCCTTCTTTCTGTGAAGTCCTCTCTGGAAATTATTGCGATTTTTCTAACTTCGCTTTCTTCTTACTGAGATTTCTGGCCTTCTTTCCTGTGATATGAGTCTCTAGGTTCCTCTTTCCATTCTTATTCTTATTTTATTCTAGTAAAGGGACTTCTCACTATTGAGGGTCTTTCAAAGGGTTTGAGTGTAGTACCTCTTCTCTTACTTCTTCCGGGGTAGGTGATCTTCTCTCCTACATGGACAGGTTATATAATCCTTCTTGCGTTCTTTCAATCTCGACAGCCTTTTTCTTCTTCGACTTGTCCTCATGTTCTTGTATTAATCTCGTTATTTTTCTGGTTATGAAGTCCCTTAATTCTTGATTTTTCTTTTCTGTGGCTTCCTCTTCTTCTTTCCTTCAGATCTGATCTTTATCAATCCATGGATTTCCTAACATAAGTGCAAAAGGAGTGTTATTCTCAACAAACTTAATGACCTCAAATTCTTCTTCAGTCAATGCTCCATGGGATATCATAGGTACATGAGTAAGTCTTCCACATAGGGTTATCATCTTTCCTTTAAACAATCCTATCCCTCCCAATGAAGGAATCATAGTCATCTTTCCCAAAATTTCCCAAGTTCTTTCTGGCATGATATTCACTGGTGTTTCTTCATCCAGAACACAGTCTATGTCGAAGTCTCTTATTCATGTTTGTATGCACTCCTTCTCTTTTAAGATCTATGGTAAACTGATGTCTCTATGATCATTCAGTGTTTCTTTCAGCTGTAATAACATAGTCTCCAATTCTTTCTAGTTCTCTAGCATATCCTTGGTTTCTTGACCTTCTTCATGGTTTTCTTGTCTCAGATTCATCTTTTCAACTTTAGCAATCATTCTAGGGAAATCCAAAACCTCATGACCAAAAAATACAAATAGGACCTCTACCAGGGCATTCCTTAGAAATATGTCTCGATCTTCTACAACTATAACAAAGTGTCAATCCTCTCTTTCTCTTAAACGATCCCCAACCTTTCTTATACTGTACACTGGGATCACAGTGATGGACTTGCAACTTGCAAAAATTCTTTCTAGGGTCCTGCATCCATTTGTTATTCCAATTTTTTTTCTATGCATAGGAATAACATATCTTTCACTAACTTTATCAAATTTATTCAGGTCAACTCTTTCTTCTAGTCCTACCCTAGTTTTCAGACTAGGACAAAATCTATCAAACATACCTAAGTTCATACTTTGAAGAAAAAATTTCCACTTATCTTACCTCTTTTCTTCAAATTGGACTTCATTATCTTAGCACAGAGCTTCTCAAGTCAAGTAGATTATTGCGCACTACAACAACAGATCTACGCACAAAGATTTATCTTTTCTTCAGTTCCCAACAATCACAATTTCGGATCCTGGTAATGGAACCATTTGTCGGCAGAGGGGCAGACCCAGGGTTCAACGCTTCAACAACACACCAAAAAAACCCTAACTACCGACCCTTTCAGCAACACCTGCAAAGCATATGCATTCTCACCCGAGGTAGAGGCAGGGGGTTGCAAGACTCAAGTGTCTACAACCTAGCTGGGACACAAATCTGTGATCACAATACTATAACAAATCACTTAGAAATTAACATTCATTAGTCTTTAACCCATATTCACATCGCAGGTTAAACCCTTATTATAGATCGGTGGAGTAACAACCAAGATCAAGCACCTCTAACCATTCAACACATAGCATCAGGGCATATCTAATCATTCATTCATGTATAAAGAACTAAGTATCAATGGATCTACCTATTACACCAATATTATTACACTAAGAAATTATATACGTAAACAACATTAACATCATAGTACAAAACACATCGACACAGGATATACGTGGTTCACCCTAGTGTGGGGCTACGTCCTCCAATCTTCTTCTCTTCTTATTAGTCTCCTCCAATCTTCTTACATGCACCAAGCAAGAACTCCAACTCCGCATAGGACAGGAGATCTGCACTCACCTCGCCAGATCCTCCTTCCCCGAGTTGTATCAAGGCATAAATACTTACACAGTCTGTTTGCACCAAGCACTTACAAAGCGGTTGCACTTAGCTCTACAAGACTAAACACATCTTCTTGCACATAGCTAATATTAGCACTAAGCCATCGACCCTTTCTTACATCGACTAGCTAGTTATTTATACATTACAAAAGAGGCCTAAGCATGGGTAAACCCATGGGCCGACATCCCATTCCCATTACATAAACCCTAAAACCCAAAAAGCCCGCAAAAAGGGCGAGATCCCACGATCTTCGCTTCACCTTGGTGCTTCATCTTCGACCAACCTATCGAAGTCCCAAAAATGGTCAATCACGACCAAGGTTCTCTCAAAACTTGGTCGAGGGCCAACACTTGGAGACAACATCATCAAATAATGGGAAGTTTGTAGAAGTTGTGGTAACAATGGTATATGTAGAGAAAACGTTGCTTGAATTTATGAAAGAGGGTGCACTACTTGATAATCCAAAGATTGATGCACCCTTAAAGATTGAAGCTGAATATTCCAATCCATATGTAGACACAAATATAGCTGCAGCTACAATAGTATTGTTGAAAGATGATTCTGGCTTGCTTTCAAATTTTAAGTCAAACTTTGGCTTGGTAGTGTCCACATGGATGGATCCACTTGTAGAAAAAGAGAATATATGTTCTTTGTTGGGACTTGATTAACCAAAGTTGTAAGTTGGAGTAATATTCCCTATTGTAGGTTGAGTGCTACCTTTATCTGAAGGATATGGCATGATTGGGGGAGTTGGTGGTTGTTCTGTGAAACTAGTATTGGATGGAGTAACTAGAAAAGTAAAATATGAACTATTATTTGTAGATGACTCGATAGAAACAAAAGTTGTAGAAGTGAATGCATTTGCTTCAACTCTTCTTCTCAATACAGTATATGTGATTTTTTTATCTCCATCCAATATTATACTATTATCACCATTTCCATAAGAAGTATAAGGCGACACCTTTTCACCATTTTTGCTTGCATGGCCCTCATCATTGGACTTCTCAAGAGCACTAAATCAGAATCCTTTACTCTTCATTGGAAGAGTAGAAGAACCATATAAAATCAATGATTTTTCATGGTTCTTCTACAATTAATGAACAAAATATAGTAAAAAAAATATCATTGGGGCTAAAGTCGTTCAGATGCACCCTGCTCAATAACAACAAAACACAAATCTCTTCAACGTAGATAGAACCTAAATGATTTCCACCACTCAATTAAAAAATAAAGAATCACTCACTTCCTTGCTATGTAAATAGATATTGATTGTGATGGGTAAGCCCATAATTGGTGCTATACTGACTTGCAAATATCTTGCTTAATCAAGCTTATTTCCATTCTTGAAATGGCTGAGGTTTTGGGTTCTAGTTATGTGAAACACTAGCTAAAATAATCTCCCCCACCACATTTTGGTTTATACATTTAATAAGGCAACCATTTCCATAATCAAGGGTTCTAGTTATGATCCTAATTTACCTGACATTTCAAGCAATGTATTTTCTATAAATTCCAAAAGAATTCAAAGCATTGTGCAATTTGGTCAAGAGAAAAATACCACAATAGGTTCTAAAGTAATGCAACAACAGTTGATTGTGTACATTCAAAGCATATTGTTATTCTATTTGGAATTATTTCTTACTACTTCAATGAACTTTGGCAATATATCATGCCTTTAGGAAACAATGTTGCAGTCCTATACTCACATAAATGAGCAATCTAAGAAATTATAGAATATTTGATGGAGCACTGGATAGATTAAAGGTTACAAACATATTTTCCATTCCAATATATATCCTCCCATGTATTTCTTCTTTTGCATGATCATTACTAATTTTAGAAACAAGGACATCTCTAGCTAGCTATGCCCATACTCATGAAGGGGTTTGTGGTTACACATAGGGTCCTCTTGGTCATGGATACACTAGGAGGAATAATAACTAGAGGCACCATAGTATATGTCTATGTTGGTTGGAAGACCCTGTCTGTGTTGGTTGGAAAACCCTGGTGAGCGATATCTATGATGCTTGTGTTGTTATGTTGAAGCTGGTAGATCTAAACTAGAATCACACATGCAATCACTTTCTAGCATTCTTCAATATCATAAAAATGGAACTCTGATAGTTTTAGAAAAAAAAAATGTAACTCTGATAGTGTCAGTGCATGATTGTTTTAGAAAAAAACTCTTTCAAGCTCCTTCAAGTTCCCCCAAAATCATCAATCTGCAATAAAACACATAAAATTCATGAAAAAATATTCTTTCAATCTCCTTCAAGTGCCCCCAAAATCATTAATCTACAATAAATTGACCAAAACTGAGAGTGGGAAGTTGCAGTAAGAACTACATGCTCCACAAGACTGCCAAATTGTAGAGGATTTATATCTACCAAGGTTGATAAACTCCTCCTTCTATGACACCTTTCTCATTTCCTATTGGCTTCTCTGAGCAATGCTTGATTTTCCCAACCTCTCTTCACAACTAGAAAATGAAAACTCATAGACTAGATTAGTTCCTTGTCAATGTTGTTGTTGTTAAAAACAACTTAGTTGATGTTTTTCCCTTGTACTATCTAAATTACTTGATATTTGTTAATTAAATATCAAATTAATATTGGAATGTAGAACGTCAAAGATGAGTCAAAGTCGAAGGTTGACAATGGATAAATACCATGCATATGATGAGAGAATAGCCAATGAGAATGATATGGATAGATATACATGTCCATGTAATGATTGTCTTGGTGGAAAGGTGAGAAAAATAAATTTGATTTATCGACATATGATAAGACATGGGCATAGTGGTGTAAGCCATTGGAACATAAAGTATTATGAAGATATGATACAATTGTGTAGTATGAGAGATGAAGAGGTAGAAAACATCACTAAAGTGGCACCAAACATAGATGAATATTCAACAATTTTAGATAAAGGGGTAGAAGTTCATAGAATGTTGAATGAGGGTCTAAACGATGATTAGGCCAAGTCAATGGAGGATGCTTTAAATCATGTGTATGCTAATTGCAATTTAAGTCATTTGACAACGATCCTTGAAATTCTAAACTTGCAAGTGGTGAATGGTTGGAAAAATGAAAGTGTAGATGAGTTATTAGCATTATTAAGTCAGTTGTTACCATGTGACTCCACATTGCCAACAAAACAAAGTCAATGTAAAAATAAAATCACTAAGCTAGGATTAGGGTATGAAAACATACACACATGTGTGAATGGTTGTGTATTGTTTTGAAAAAATCTTGCAAGTGAGACAAAATGTCCAAAATGTCAAGAAAGGAGGTATAGACTAGGGTTAAAATTTGTTTTGGTTCCTAGGAAGGTTCTTCGCCACTTTCCACTAATCCCATGATTACTTCGAATGTATAGGTGTAGAGACATTGGTGAACTTATGCAATGACATGCTCAAAATAAGAGCATCGATGGAAAACAACAACATGTGCCTGATTCTAAGATGTGGATGGAATTTGATAACAGATGGCCCAATTTTTCCCAAGATCCTCGTAATATAAGTTTGGGTTTGGCTCTAGATGGGGTGAACACATTCTCAGATCAAAGTACTAAATGGTCAACTTGGCCAGTGTTTTTAATAACTTTTAACTTGCCTCCATGGTTAGAAACTAAACCATTTTTCTTAATATTATCATTGATTATACCTGGAAAGAAAAGTTTGACTTTAGATACAATCGATACTTATTTAGAGACATTATATAATGAGCTAATGGAATTGTGGAAAGGAATTGAAGCAATTGAATTATTAAGGGATGGTCATTCAATCAAATTCACTTTAAGAGCTTCCTTATTGTTTACAATTCACGATCTTCCTACATACATCACATTGATTGGTCTCAATGTTCATGGATACCATGGATTTCCTTGCTGCAAATTTCAAGATTTTGTGAGGCACTCAAGAAGTTTGCATAAGTTTATTTATTGTGGACATCATGCTTACCTGAAAATTGATCATCCACATCGTTGACAAAAAACATGTTTCAATGGCTAGGAAGAGAATCGTGAAGCACCATTACCAATAACGAGTGAATTCATTATTTATAATGGACATAAAAGAATGTTGTTTATTGAAAGTGGTGGGATTTGTGGTAGTAAAGATGATCCATGTAATGAAAGCGGTGTAAAAAGATTGTGCATATTTTATAATTTGTCATACTTTAAGGATGTAGCCATCAAGAATATTGTTGACTTTATGCATACTGAGAAAAATATAACCTATGTTATTATAGAAACTCTTTTTGGTGCTTCTGATATTGTTTCACCATGTGAAGTCTTGAAACAACTAAATATTTGTCGAAATCTTTGGGTTGAAAAATATGGTGATGAAAAATATAGAAAACCTAGTGCTCCTTATGTTTGGACAAAGGAACAATGTGCAAAATTATTAAAGTTGATGTCTCAGACTTGCTTTCCCACTAGATATGTAAGTAGTAATATCAGAAGCCAAACTAACATGAATAGCCTCAGAGGCCTCAATATCCATGACTATCATGTCATAATCGAGAATATTTTACCTATTTTGGTCAATATATCAAGTTTGGAAAAGGGACCAAGATTGGAAATTATAAGGTTGGGCCTAATATTAAGGAGAATGAGTTTACATGTATTAGATCCTTCGAAATTTGATAGTTTGAGGTAGGAGGTTGTTGAAGTCCTTTGTCTATTGGAACGTGAATTTCCACCAAAAATATTTAAAATTTATATGCATCTTTTGATACATCTTGAATATGAACTAGAGAGCATTGTGGCCTAGTAAGAACGAGATGGATGTATCCTATAGAGAGATATATGAAGGTTTTGAAAAAAATTGTTCGTACTAGGGAAAAACCAGAAGGTAGCATGTCTGAGGGATATTAAATGCAAGAGGCCATGGAATTTTGCACAGAATATATGAAGGATTTTAATAGTGTCAATCGACGTGTATGAGATTATGATGAAGATGAGAGAGTTGTAGGTGAAGTATTAGAAGGAAATGGAAGGAAATTTAAGCTATCACATGAAGGAAGAAGTGTGATACATGTCTATGTTCTTCAGAACACATCTTCATTCGATAAGTGGTGTAGGTGAAAATATTTTTTACACAATAATTTATTGATTCAATTGAATTTACATATGTATATTATTAATCTTATTATCGTATACGTTCATATTCTATGTAGGAAATAAAAAGAAGAGAATCAAACATTGATGCAACATCGACCTCAAAATCACAGACGTCGTAATTTGATTGGAGGTGATTCTTTTCCAAAATTTGAAGAATGGATTGCTAATGTATTCAATGATGCAAAATAATAAGGTCAAGATATAACAATGAATAAAAGTGAGCTTTCACAACTTCGACATATATGGGCGATGAATTTTAGTGGAATGTGGGCCTATGGTAATCATTTAAGAGTGGAATAAAAGGACAAAGGAAAGGAAAATTGTGATTGTGTTGTTAGTATTGAATTTCTTCATGAAACCGTTTTTTTTTTTGTATGTTGGATTCATCCAAGAAATTATTCAGTTGATTATGGTGAAAATAGTCCTGTAATTTTAAAATGTAAGTGGGTCAAACCATCCGCAGTAGAACATGATGAGTATGGATTTGTATGTGCAAATACATGACATTTTTTATCAAATATGGATGAGTTGTATGTCTCCCCTCTTGAATTTAACCAATCATTTCTAATTGATGATGTAAGAATCCCATGATGGTTGTATGTCACTCAAACATAGTCTTGTTTGAAACGAAAATTCATGGAAGTTGTCGATATAATACTTGATGGGAAATACATAGATAATTTACAAGAAACGTTCAAAGAAGTGGTTGAAGATGATGATAGAGTGATTGAAGAAGAGACTTTGATTACCATATATGAGGATGATGAAGAAAATCAAGAGGATGCACACACAAGTGATCAAGATTCTGATCCTGGTGGCAATGGAGATGATTATGATGATGATTTGTCACCTTAACTATATTGTTACCAAAACTCTGATTATATGTATGATGTAATTTTTCACTGTTGTTTTACTCATGCATTTTTCAATCTAATAATCATTATTTTGTTGGTACATTGTATACAAAACTTGATTTGTTCATTGTTGTTTTGAAGTGCATTTCACTTATTCTTAAGGGTTAATAATAAACCCATTTGATCATGTTAATATATGTTTTCCTTTCGGAGCAATCACTCAATTAAATTCTAAGTATTTTTATTGTTTAACGACTACTGATTTGAGTACAAAATATGAGTTTATATTTCACTTATTTACTGATGATTTCAAGTTATATAAGCAACACTTCAAGGGATGATTTTAAGTGGCTTTTGTTCTTTCACTTGTGCACTTAATTTTTCAGCACATGCAATTAATAAAATACGAGTTTCAAACTCATATTCCACTGTTGTTATACTGATCAAGTGGATAATTTATACATTATTTTTTATTTGGACTTTAGGATATGAAGAAAAATCTCGTGAAGTGAAAACTAGATGACTTCAATGATAATGAAGAAAGCTTGATAGAATATGAGTGCTCCCGCAAAGAAAATGTAGATAAGAATGATGAATGTTTATCTTATCTTGGCTTGACAAACAAGCAATTTGTTAATCCACTTAAGTAGTATATTATTTGTTTAATAGTGTTTAATGTTTTATAGGTAAGAACTTTATGTATATAAGACATAATATGACTTTTTTTATAGGAAAGGAAATAATAGCACATAGAAAGTGGAGACAAAATCAAAGGGAAATAAAGATGCATTGCCACCAACTACGCGTAGAACCAAACACATTAATGATGCAACAAATGCAACTGTTGAAAAGAAGTGGTGGTGGTGATGTGCAAATTGATAATGAACGTGGTGATGTGCATGAAGATATTTCACATGGTGATGTACAACGTAAGGATGATCTCTTCACACAAAGTCTAAAAGAGATTATCAATAATTATGACATAAAAGGAAAATCAAGTTTCGAGATCATTTATTCAAAATTAAAGGAGATGTTAGAACCAAAATCTATAGAGACTGGTATTGAGATACTTACTTCCAAATATGATGTGGCCAAGAAGCATGCAGTTCTTGTTAATGCAAGTTGTGAATATAATACACATACATCTATTGTGCTTCAAAATACACCTATTGCATCTATTGATGGAACTGGATCAACTAGAAATGTTGCTAGTGGTTCAGACGATGTGTCCGCTTTTGTTAAAATACAAAGATTGAGTCAAGGTTTGTATAGATTTACAGAGATGAGTGAAAAAGAAAGGAAACTATAAGGTAAGAATCCATTCTTGGTTGATGTGTCAAAATATGGTGATCCCATAGGGACAAATGCAGCAAGGTGGGCCTTCGAGTTGGGAATAAAATGTAGGGCCCATTTGAATATTACCAAATCAATTTTTGCAGATGAAGATCCACAAAGTGTGGAAAATGTTATACAAAAAATGGAAAATTCTTTTGAGATTTTTGGTGGATAAATCACTAGAAAATATTACAAGTCTAAGATGAGGCTTCTAATGAACATCTATAGATACAATTGTAGAAAATTAATCATTGAAGGAAAATATAGGACATACTCCACTCTATATCCAAAAGAATGGGAAGCATTGAAGGAAACTATGCATTCGGAAGAATATTTGACAAAGGGGAACATAGACATGAAAGAAAGAGATAATGTGAGGGCTCCATATACATTTGTTCGAGGCATGTTGTAGGACAAAATATACAAATTGACAATAAGTGTTTCTTTTTGGTTGAATTTAATTTTTTATTTATTTTGATTTGTTTATTGAATTGACTATGTTGAAACTTGACATTGTATTTTAGGTAGAAAATAGTAACAAAGAACCAGAGGCAGAAGATATTTTCCAATATATGGCAGCATTAAAGTCTTGTAAATATGACAGTAAGATAAAGTGAAAATATAAAGCGTCAATAAAGATTTCGCAGCCTTGAGTTGCAGTTGAAAGTATCCTAGTAAGAGACACTGCAAATGATGTCAACTCAAGTGTTGGGTACCAATATGTAATGAGTTTCATACATGATCTCAGTGATACAATTTCACAGTTGGTTGACTCTGTTAAGCCTATAGTTTATGCATGGAATCAACATAATTCCACTTATTCAAGTGAGGTAAGTGGCTCTATTGATCTCATTTCTTCCTGTTTGAACATGTGTATGCCATTTCTTCTTGCAAAGCAATCTAATGTATCTCATTTCTTCTTGTTTGACTAGTTTTTGTGCTTGTAAATTGAACTAGAAGTTGTAGGTTTTTGTGTCTTTCCACTCATTCTACTGCATTTACAATGAAATCTTAAGTGATCTCGCTCACACTCTCTTGATGAGAATTAGTGCACTCACTTAAAGCTCTAGGGAAATCTGTTTTCCTATGGACATGACTTCTTCTTCTTCTGCCTTCTCATCGACCTTGCACTATGTAGAACCATCCTCTATTTCTAGAATCATCTCTCCATGTTTCTAGAAGAAGCTATGTGTTCTGCCTTTAAAATATCAAGTATGTTTGATACTTGTAAGTATTTTTTATTAGTAACAATGCATGATCTGTCCTTGAAAGAGCACAAAAATCTGTCCCTGAAAGAACAAAAAAATATGTCTCTAAAAGTGAAGATCTATATGTGGAAATACAAAAAATAGTCTCATTTTGTGTTGAAACTCTACTCAATAAAACATAACAAATGTGGGTTGATTTATTTTTTTCCAATAATGAAACTTGATTTTGTTTCTGAACTTTTCAAGGACAAGATTAGGTCGCCCTTCAACTAAGTCTTGTGTTCCAATATTTACTATTGTGCATCCAATGGACTTTGAATAATTGAGACAAAGTGTATGATTTTCATTTTATCACGGATTAAGCTTTGGTTTCGTATTTATTGCTCGATCATTGATGGTTCCAGGAACAACCACATTGATCAATTTTCATAGAAGAATGCCATCTTTCTCTATATCAAAGAGATCATTCGTCATAGGATCAATTGGAAGGTATCTTTTCACCACTGGATCATCTCTAAGGTAGATATTGATATGAGAAAAAAATGTCACCTTCTCAGATTTTCCAATTGTGTGAAGCAAGGTGGTTGTGGCAGTCTTTAGAAATGCAGATTTGTTCTTGGAACCACTTAATTTTGTACCTACATGTGTTTGCAAATTAAGATAAATATGTAGAAAACCTTCAAAATCCACATTCTCTTTTTCATTTGAATGGTATTCCCCCACAACAACTCCTATATCCTCAAAAATATTTCAGTTTGGTCATTCCAGAGCTCAAATCCCCAACAATTAATTCACCCTTCTCCTTCTTCATGGATGCATATTGTTATTTCAAAGTTTGAAGCTCCGCCTGGGTGAATTGGCTTTGAAGCCAAGGATCTCAAACCAATACTTCCACATAGCCTGCCATTATAATATACATTCACTTCCATTATCAAGTAGTAAAGAAGCCTATAAAGTACTGTCATCAATAACAAGGTTTGAGAAACTGCTAGTTACACTTCCATTTTCACTGCCTGAAATCCATGCATCTTCACTGGTTTGTTTTGTAAGACTCCAAAGCACAATGCTTGCAATAAATATAAGTATCATTTTAGGATTGACCTCAACAATGTCTTCAGGTAGGAGGAAAATAGAGCATCCAAGATTCCTTGCCACATTGATTATATAGGTTGCATTCAACCTCTTTTCTTCCTCATTCTTTCCTTTTGTGACAATGTACTAGTTCACAACCCTAGGTTCCACAAAACTCGGTATATTATAAAGATTCCTTTGTTGATTTGGTATTGCAGATGGAGACATATAAATACAAGAGAAATACAAAATAAATAAGTTTGTTTTATTGAGATAATTTCTATAGGTAATTAATATAAGATGTAAATGTCCACTCCTATACAGGTGGTATCCCTTTCTGCTTGATGCTTGACCTTTATCTAATATTGAATATAGTGCTCCTTTTTGCTAAGGAGACATGAATATATATAATGGAGAGTTGCTTGATGCTTAACTTTTTTTACTATTGACATATAGTGCTACTTTTTGCTAAGGCAACTCGACTACAAATATCCAAAGTTATGAATTGTAAGGTTAACTTCCTTGGACAATGAGATCTTTTCTTGTAAAATAATGTTTTAAATGCTTTTAATATCATAACTATCATATCATAAAAGATATTTGAAGGCTCATCACAATGTTTCATGTTCTGCACTTCTTGTTTTACATCTCTGCCAATGCTTATTATGATTTTGTTGTTTCATTGTTTGAAAAAGAGAATAGTTCCCTTAGAGACAATTTGTTGCTAATTTTAGATGTTGTATATTTTTTTGCATGATGGTTAAACCACATGCATAGCAATCATACGAAACATGAACTGTAGCCAAAAGGAAAAGGCATTTATGTCAATAGAGCTCTAAGACTGCACAAGAGAATGTCAATATTGGTCATAGTGATCATCAAGAACTCATCGAGCAATGTGTAAAGGAAGTTGTTTATAGTAGTGTTGAATTTGAGGTAATCAAATTTTTGTTGTGATAGTTAATCTGTCCTAGTGTTTTGTCATAAATTTTCACGCTTAAAATGTTATTTTTGACAAAAAAATATTGCTTTCATTCTTCATACTTTTGAATGTTGTATATTTTTTTTGCATGATGAAACCACATGCTGGGAGACTCTATAAAAGAATCACGATGAAAATGACAAGTCCTTATCAAAAGAGCTATGAAAGATCCACTAAGTGATCTCAATATTGATAATGATCATATTGACGTTGAACTCGAGAATAATGTGCATTATATTCATAGTGGTACTAGTGAACTCGAAGTTAGTGCAATAATTATATGCTAAATATTAGAATATAATTCTTGTTTTAACATTTTTCATATCTTGTTTTAACATTTTTCATATCTCAAGATAATGTGTATTTCTTTTTGTTTTTGTATAAATGTATTGATCATAAACTCCAAGAATGCGACAAAGTAAAGTTGTTGGATTTGTATGACGATGCTATTGTGGGCATTAGATAGATTGACTCATTATATATTATACATGGAGTGAAATTGAGTGGACCAGGAGACACACATGTAAATGTTATAAAGGTCACAAGTAACATACCCCTTCTATATGAAGACAAAATATATGGATATGTCCGTCTGAAAGAGAAGGAAGGAAGCTTCACATGGTGACCTTTGAAATATTTGTAAAAAATGACATAGATAATTTTTATCACAGTTGTTAGACAGCTTGGCCCACTGCTTTTATGAAGTTGTTTGAATGTATGTTCAAGGATATTTTATATTATGGTGTATTTGCAAACTTGGAAACTCTCAGTGATAGTTGTTTGAATGAATGTATGTTCAGGGATTTTTTATATTATGGTGTATTTGCAAACTTGGAAACTCTCAGCGACAATACTATACTACTTTGACATTTTTTTTTTTTTTTTTTT